>NW_017547276.1:516375-542476 GCF_001854935.1 Bemisia tabaci | reverse complement strand
AACACTGTTCAGTTTTACCACCTGTCTGACAGTTACAGCAAGGGACATCATTTATGTCATCTTCCAATCTAGCAGCTTTTTCTACAGGTGCATCCGATGGTTCCGGCTCATTTGAATCCCTAGAGCGTTTTCTTTCTTCATTCCCTTTGTTCTGCAAGTTTTCAAAATCTTCTTCAGTCGTTAATGTAGCAAGAATGGAGGATGGTATATTGGTGCTTCCAAGACCCATTTTCGGTTCCGAAACCAAACAGAGCCGTGTACGGTGATCGGTTCAAAATGCGATGGAAGCACCTCTAGCCCCGGTCCGTTCATTTGACTATGTGCCTGATCACCTCTCGGCATTTTGTCAAATGCTCAGGCATTTTGTCAAATGCTCAGGCATTTAATAAAATGCCTAGGCATTTAATCAAGCGCCTAGGCATTTAGTCAAATGCCTAGGCAAATAGTAAACTTCGTTAGTTTCTTACATTTCTTGACTATTTGCCTAGGCATTTGACTAAATGCCTGATTTGACTAATTGCCTGCGACAGATATAAGGGTTAATCCCAGTTAAATCCGTCCACATGCACGGATTGCAAAGTCACAAGTTCCTTTGTTTTCGACGCCGTTTCGACTGTTGTGTGACGACGGGAAGGGTAATTCTCTAATGAAGGGGCTAAACGACTCCAGTCGCACCTAATGAGAGCTCGAGACAACCCCCCCCCTCCCCCGGCCACCCCCGCGCTTCACGCCGCAACCCCGGCCGCGTTTCCGCTTACACCGACCGGAAGCACCCCTCCCCGCCTGCCCGGACGGATCACTGACTTCGGTTGACTCCGTTTTCTCCCGCAGGAAAGAGCTTTCCCGGTTTGACGGTTTACGAGCCGGTTGAACGGCGGAGCGTCGCGAGTTGCTGCGACTCTTTCTCTGTTAATTCTTTGCTTACCGTCAGTGGCGTGGCGTGAATTGCGATGTATCGATTGTTATGCCATTTAAACCTATGGTAAAGAATCGATTATTGAGGTGTTCGTTGCGAACACCCTGTTAATCGATCTTTCTCCATGGGTTTAAATAGCATAACAATCGATACATCGCAAAGCACGCCACGCCACTGCTTACCGTGTTCATCCTGGAATCGAGTCGTTGATCTCCGAACTGAGATGCTAAGACAAAGAAGGACAAGAAAAAGTAGAAGGAGGAGAAGAAAAAACGATGTGAAAGAAATTTTTCTGTTCCTTTTCCCTCCGACTTTTCTTTTGCTCCAATGGTGAGGCATGCATGATCGATTATCGATTGATCTGCCATTTATACCTGTGGTAAAGAATCGATTGTTACGGTGTTCGTTGTTATGTATCAAAGGCCTTCGGGCTATGGCCTGTCCAGGTCCACCATAGTTCCTCCCTGTAAATAACCGGAATAAAATAACTTGAAAATAAGGTGTTCGTTGCGAACACCCTCTTCATCGATCCTTTTCCATTGGTTTAAATGGCAGATCAATCGATTCATCGGAAAGCACGCCAGGCCACTGTTTTTCTCCTTCTCTTTCTCCTTCTTCTTCTTCCTTCCTTTTCTGTCTTCTTGTTGTACTATTATTCTTTATCGTCTTATCACCTATTTTGCCTCTTTTACTTTTTTCTCTTTCTTCCTTGTATCCTTCCTATTTAATACAATCAGCCTGCGTAATGAATTGAGAAGAAATGAAGGTATTTTAAAGATCGATTCAAAATCTTGATCTGGTTAGGAACTTGGTTCTTTGCACTGTTCAAACAACCATATCATTGTGTTAATTGTAGCTAATTTGACCTCAACAACAGACTGTCATCATATTTTGTATCAGTAACTGTAATTGTATCTTCTAACGCAAGGGGTTTTGTCTTTTCTGTTACAGGTAAGCCGACACATCAAGGAGATTTCAGTGAGTTTCTTAGTATCTAACTGAGTCAAATCAAACATTCTTAATTGAACCGCGTTCAGTAACAAGGAACTAAGCCACATTAGCTCTCGCCAATTAAATAGGCAATTTATTTTTCACCAAAACAACGATTGTACAGAACGTCACAGAACGTGTGTGTTTGTGTGGATTCCTTTGAGAATGTTAAGGATTTGCTTCGTTCATACATACAAATCGCTTTTACAGCGCGCCCGGGCGTTCTGCGACACCCAATCGCCATTCTTGTCTATCGATTCAGAGTTCATCTGGTAAATCACATCTTTTAATTCCATCTTGAATGCCACCTATCAACGACTTGCCTAGACGTCCCCTACGTCTCCTTTCTGGAGGAACCCAATCTAATAACAATTTCTTGTTAAAAAAAATATAATCGCAGCGTAAATTTTTAAACGTCGCATGGTGCTCGTGATACTTTGGCCAAAAGGTGACAAAATGAGTCTATGTCTAAAAATTTCCTGAAGTCCTCTCCCTTGCACGCCTTCACATGCGAGCTTGATCCAAGTCGACCTTTGTCTCCGGGATCACTCGAGGATGAAGTTTCGACTATCATAGGCAATCTACTAAGCTCATCTCGACGCGAAGACGAGGAGGGGAGTCTTCATCGCGAGGGGCTCGCGTGACTCGGAGACGACAATGTTGAAAGGGGGACCGTCACATTGCGTCACATATGCTCAACGGCCACGAGACGGGTGACGGCTGACAGGACGCCTGAAGCCTCGCTTCCACAGGCGGCGCGCGACGGCGAGAGACCCGCGCGACTGGGTGTTATGATTTTCAAGCTACTGTTTGTAACTAGAGTCTTTTTATACTGAGAGTAAAAGCAGTACGAATCCATTTATGTTTGGCAAGCTACTGCCTGTCACTAGAGTCCCTTTATACTGAGAGTAAAGACAATGCGAATCCATTTATGATTGGCAAGCTACTGCTTGTCACTAGAGTCCCTTTATACTGAGAGTAAAGACAACGCGAAACCATTTATGATTGGTTTCCGTATTTTAGGCCGTCACTGCTGTGTCACATACGGGATAAAGATTACACTCAATGACTCAATAATATCATCGATAATTTCTTCATTTTAGAACCTGTAAACGAGGAAAAAGAGGTTGGGGTTAAGGCCCAACTTGGACATTTCCAATTAGTTGTGGTAATACCCCAATAAAGAAGGTTTCTAACTCAAATGTTGCGACACTACCAGAATGAATTGGAAATGTCCATATCATCTAAAAAACGGGGGAGGATCAAAATTGTATGGGAAAACCTCTATCACTTCTTTATTCTGTGTCTTAAGGATTTCCGAGAATCTTATAACGCTGTACTGTCGTGCTAAGGAAAAACGCCGTTCGAACCTTCGTCAGTTGTCAAAAGTTTTTTGATCAAATACGAATTTCCAGGATAACTTGTGAATAATCTCTGTCCAAATTTTCAGAGATTTTTCTTTGTAATTAGACCTATATCATTTGAAAATTTTAAGAGAAAATATTTATAACTCTCTTCAGAAATAGACACTCTGTCGGAGAAAATTGGTCAACTCTCGAATTTTCATACGACGTCAATCTTAGCACGGTAGTATAAAGCTAGACATCTCTCTGGAGAGCGACTCAGCAGTCGTCCGATTGATCGATAATTTCTGGATTTTAGGGCATTTTCTAAAGATTCCTATAGGCATTACATCATGTTGTGGTACGTCCAAACATTTGACCCCAAAATTGTTTTGGTACAGCCTTAAAAATACGTCCCGGGTGAATATCGCAAACCGGGAGTTAAGAGTTCCGTGCTAAGGAAAAACGCCGTATGAACATTCGAGAATTGCCAAATTTCCTTCGACAAAATTTTTATTATCGAGGAAATTCATGAATATTTATCCTTGAAATATTTGGGAACTTCGTTTGAAATTGCGAGGGAAATTATCTGAAATATTTATTAGAAGTAAAATATTCATAAGTTTACCTGGAAATTCGTGTTTTATCAAAGGAAGTTTGGAGACGCAAAAAGGTTCATACGGCGTTTTTCCTTAACACGGCAGATGAGCACGTACACTGGAAAAAAATTCTCGTCATTTTTACCAAGGTCCGTTGGTACCTTTACCATCTCTTTTTTTTACCAATTATTAGTAATTTTACTAAGATAGACTGGTAAGCTTTACATAAAACCGGTATTTTTACTGTTTTTTTCAGGTAAGAATACCAATTTTGTTTGTAATCAATTCCCGGTAACTTTGCCATTTTATCTCGATAATTCTACCACAGTCGATAAAAATATTGGCGTTTTTACCGGGGTCCAGTAAAATTACCGAGAAAGTCAATAATTTTACCGAGATTTCTCGGTAAAATTACCAATTCCATAAATGGTAATTTTACCCAGAAAAAACTGGGATCAAATAGAACCCTGAATTCTTGGTAATTTTACCCTTTACTTAGTAAATACACCCGGTTTTTTTTTTTAGTGTAGTCACCGGGGGCGATTAGACATTATCAAGGTTGATAGTCAGAAGCACAGTCACGTCTGAATCAAATGAGCATAAACGCGCCGATTTAACTTTGTGAAATCTGTCCTCAGCGTCAAAGCCAATCGGCGTTTAGTTTGGTCAAATCAAATCAAGTCTGTTCCGCATAAACGGAGCCTGCTAAGGAAACTGCAACATCTGTAGTAACGGATCAGTTGCGAGATTCGTTGAGACCGAGAGCGCGGCTCTACCCGTGGAACCGTGGCTTGATGTGATGCATCGTGACTTAGCCGCCATGATAGACGTCACGTCCAAAGACGACGATCTTGAGAGGCGCCCCTGTTGCCACGTTGAGCTCGTGGCAGGGTGCTCCGTCGTTGCAAAAATGGGTTCGTCGCAAACTTTTTTTAAGAGGGGATAGAAGGCCTTTTTTTGTGGGAAAGAATCACAATAAACGCATCGGGCAGAAGCGGATCCAGCAATTTGGCAACACCGGATTTCCTCCATTTAAATCTATGCTAAATGATCGATTCTTGTCGGAGCACCTGGCCCCTCCAAGAATCGATAAATTTCCATAGGTTTAAATGGGGAGAAGGCAATGTTGCCAAATTGCTGGATCCGCCAATGGCATCGCGAAGATCCGAAATGATGCTCTTGCATGTGAGGGGGGATTTGCGATTTAAGGTGATTCGATGGATGATATATCTTGTGTTAGAACGACACACTGAAAAAAAATCTCGGTGTATTTATTAAGAAAAGGGTAAAATTACCAAGAATGCAGGGTTCTATCTGATCCCAGTTTTTTCTTGGTAAAATTGCCATTTATGGAATTGGTAATTTTACCGAGAAATCTCGGTAAAACTATTGAACTTTTTCGGTAATTTTACTGGACCTTTGGTAAAAACGCCAACATATTTATCGACTGTGGTAGAATTACCGAGATAAAATGGCAAAGTTACCGGAAATTGATTACCAATAAAAGTGGTATTCTTACCTGAAAAAAACAGTAAAAATACCAGTTTTTAGGTAAGCTTACCAGTCTGTCTTTGTAAAATTACCAATAATTGGTAAAAAGAAGTGAGATGGTAAAGGTACCAACGGACCGTGGTAAATACGCCGAGAATATTTTTTCAATGCATATGGACGTCAATATGCTAAATGGAACTATTAGTAAGTAGAAAGATGGGGTGTGCTGGTTAGTGCTCGGGCCATAAGAATGAATGGGGATTTTAAAGCGCCAGTGACGTCAGCGGCAACGGAGCCGCGACCGCTCGCAGGGGCGCTTTAACTCATGAGCCCTGTCCACAAGGCTCTTGTCACATGTCCACGGCTCACGAATTAGCGCTCAGCTCATTTTGATTTAATGTCAAATCCCGCTTTTCCATTTTCTAAAACGGAACTATATCCACTTTTACACTGTTCCTTATGCAGCTTCCACGAGCACACCCCATCTTTCCCTTTGCTTATAGTTCCTCTTAGTATAAATACGTCCATATGATGTATTCCATCGATTAGTTCCATTTTTCCTGCTACTTGTTATTCTTCTCGAATTTTGAGATAGCGATTCGGTTGCGTCAGGAGACAAATGAATTCACTTACCAATCTTGACAAAAAAAATTCAACGCAATAAAGACGTGGTTTTTCTAGAGGGAAAATATCGCATTCGATACTGATATCGAAATTGTACTTGAATGCGATATTTTTCCTCTTAAAAAACCACGCCTTTATTACGTTGAATTTGTGTGTCAAAATTGGTTAGTGAATTCTTCAGTCTCCTGACAACGGAAGTGCGATCTCAAAATTCGAGAAAAAGACGAGTAGCTGAAAAGATGTAACCAATTGACGCGATCGATCGCATGTCGTTTTAACACAAAATATGGCGTCTATCAAATCACCTTAAGTATTATTCCTTGCGTAAAATTTTGCGAGAAACACGATGATGCCACTAGTTATCTCTAAAACGAACTCTAAAGCTCAAAAAAGCTCAAAAAAAGCTCTCAAAGTCGAGGTCTTAATTCAGCTAGGGGCTGCACGTTCCACGCTATCTTTAATTTCTATATCAAGTCAAACGTTATAACAAAGAAAATGAGCAAATACATAAACAGGGTTGATACATTGTTTGGAGACTCCAAAATTGAAAACACGCAACCCTGCTAATGCATTCTCTTTCTATCTATGCACAGAGAGTATGACTAGATATCGAGGTGGATTCTGACGTACTATGAGATATCCCCTCCATTACGGCTACAACTTTGAGAGATTTTTTTTTTTTTGAGTTTTGGAATTTTTCCAGAGAAGACCGATATGTGCTTCCTAGAAAATTTGACAAAGGAATTAGCACTTAAATCACAAATTCCTGACGCATGCAAGAGCTCTATTCACTTCACATACATGACCTTTTGCTTTTAATTGGAAAAGTGCGACATAGGAGGGCAGTCATTGTGAGTTTTGCGTGCAATCGTAAAAAGCCAAGGCAACTCATCAGTAACAAATTGTTCCTGCACCGCAGCAACTTTTTTTGACCTGAAAAGTTAGAATGCCCTAAAGTCTAATGTAGATTGTAAAGTCATAAGTGAATTTTAGTCATCTTTGCAGTTCTCGTCGAGAGTTTTGAGCTATCTAAAGACTAACTGTTAATTGTGCCCCAGCAAAAGTTGGGGTGTGAAAAAATAAATTGGTGGTCGGCTCTCGGAAACGAAAAGGCCGCTGCAAACTAATATACTTAAATTTTTCATAAAACAACGTCTGATGACTCGTCAAACGGGAGTATGCTGATGTAAAATTTGTTAAAACACACTAAAATAACCGGAGCTCTGCCTAAAATTATTCTCCAGTTCAAAAAAGAGTCTCTAGAATATGTCCAAAGTGTATTCTCTGAACCACGTGAGAAGTTTCAAGGTTCAGAGTTATTTTTCCGCTATTTTAATGTGTTTATCGTGATCTTAGTCAATGCGCCATTTAAACAAAAAACTGTTAAAAAATGTAATGTCAGGTCATAATCGGCCAGTTGCGCTGGTCACGGGATCGTGTTTTGATGCTTGACTCTTGTAGATTAGCTACATATAATTCTGATTCATCAAAACAGCAACTTTCTACGTGCAAAATTAACCGAGATATCGCGCTTCGAAAAATTCGGTTTACGACGTCATCCACCGCGGTAGTGACACCCTTGATTTCTTCCACTTTGATTTCATCAGTCGGTGTGACGCACATTTGCACTGGTTATGGTTACTCAACGTGAAACGCGGATCAATGCAAGGTGAAAGAAACCAAGGGTGTCATTACCGCGGTTGATGACGTCGTAAACCGAATTTATCAAAGCACGATATCTCGGTTAATACTGAGCGTTGAAAGTTGTTGCTCGGACAGAATGCGCTAATATACGTTCCACGCCGACTGTCTAACTGACTGCACTGCTTTTGGCGCAATGCGAGAAGTATCCATGCAGTCTTGTAGGCGCTAAGATGCGGCTCACGCCGATCCTTCTGTTTGACACAATGCGTGTAGTATTTCCAGAGTCTTGCACAGAATGCGCTAATATACGTTCCACGCCGACTGACTGCACTGCTTTTGGCGCAATGCGAGAAGTATCCATGCAGTCTTGTAGGCGCTAAGATGCGGCTCATACCGATCGCACTGTTTGGCGCATATCATTCATTCGAGAATCGAGATTCACGTTGAGTAGCCAGTGCAAATCACAAGATGGATTAGACCAAGGGTGTCACCACCGCGGTGGTTGACGTTATAGACAGAATTTTTCAAAGTGCAAGATCTCGGTTGATACTGAGCGTAGAAAGTTGCTGCTTGGACAGATCTGATTCTTTTTAGCCAATTAACATGAATTACACGTCAGAATACGATTCTATGACCAGCGCAACTGACCGATTGACCCATTCCCCCACGGTTCAGTGACCCGTTCTCCGAAGATCGATGTGGCAATTCTCCTCTCCTGCCCTACCTGGAGACACTACAGCGGAGACCCCGAGGTGCAGAAGAGAGGATCGAGAGTCGGCTTTCGAGAAGAGGAAGTCAATAAATCGGGCTCTCGGAGGAATAGCCGAAGCGGGCGCGGGGTACGGGGCCAGCGAATGGGCGCACAGTAGATCGAGTCAATCAGAGAGGTCGGACACGAAATTTTTGACTAAAACTAAAACTGTTGATGTTGATTTCGTCGTATTTTAAATTTTAAGGGTCACTTCGAGTAGAAAATTTCACGAAAAAACCAATGGAACCACTTTCACAATCTCAAAGTTTGGTATAAAATGAGTTACACTGAAAATAAATTCTCGGCATTTTTACCACGGTCCGTTGGTACCTTTACCATCTCACTTTATTTACCAATTATTGGTAATTTTACCAAGACAGACTGGTAAGCTTACCTAAAAACCGGTATTGTTACTGTTTTTTTCAGGTACGAATACCACTTTTATTGGTTATCAATTCCCGGTAACTTTGCCATTTTATCTCGGTAATTCTACCACAGTCGATAAAAAATATTGGCGTTTTTACCAAGGTCCAGTAAAATTACCGAGAAAGTTCAATAATTTTACCGATATTTCTCGGTAAAATTACCAATTCCATAAATGGTAATTTTACCAAGAAAAAACTGGGATCAAATATAACCCTGAATTCTTGGTGATTTTACCCTTTTCTTAGTAAATACACCGAGATTTTTTTTCAGTGTATGAGCTATGGAAGTTTCCGGATTTTGTCCGAATTGTCCTATTGTCTCGATCCGTTGTGCGACGCAGGGCCGGGACCGGGAGGAATTGGCCGGGGAGATGGATGTGACCGGTGCATGCAACACATTAATCAAAGGATCCTACCGAGCCTCAAAACCACCCGCTCCGCTAAATACCTTCTCCGCTCCCATTATTCCCTGTCCGCGTTGCCGGGCCGCCATCGGGTCTTTTGCCAACTTTTCCCCTCGCCAAAGGAAATGTTGCTTCTCGTCGGGGAAAAGTTGAAAAACATAGAAAAACAGTGAAATCAACAGGCGCGTGGCAGATTTTTGCCAGCGCGATAATAAATCGGAAGGGTCAACAACATCCTAGAATCCACGATCGAACAAATAGGCGCCTACAAACCTAAGGGGATACTTCAAGCATTGCCCAATGCGTGAAGTATCCCCTTAGGTTTGCAGGTGCAAATCGACGGTGCAAGTCGGCAATCACATAACTCGTTTGCGGTGTCTGAAAATCTCCGCAACTATGTTATTTTTTTAAAGGAGAACAAATGGACATGATTCATTGAAGTTTTTGCAGAATTTTCCTCGCACATAGAAGAAAAATCACGGCAGTTTTAAAGAATTACCGTTGAGTGGTTTTCCGTTTAAAAAATAAAGTATGACAGGAAGTCTGCGACGTCGCAAAAAGAGTTATGTGATTGCCGACTTTCACCGTCGAAATGCGCGTTTTGCACAGGCCGGCAGCTCACAGAACCACAAGCAACTATTTCACAACAGAGGTGCTGCACAGTATCATACGAAATTGAAGGCGCTCCAACTTATTAAGCATGACTGGCAAACTTTCAGAGTACAGAGCTTTCCTCACAAAATAAATCAAGATACTACGGCAAAGACAAAAGTACACGGGCAGCCCAAAAGAAATGGAAAAAGCAATATGTTATCCTGTTATCACTGCAGTCTTTCATCACCATGTAACGCCGTGCTGGTCTCATTTGATTTTAAATTCTTTTTTATTTTTGTACTTTTTTAGCGGTCAATAATGGTCTCGTGAGACATCGAACCGTCCCGTGTTTTTTCATGTATCTTAGCCTTGATTCCCCGATCCGAAGATCGCCGTTTCTGCGGAAAGCCGTCGAAATTGTTTTCCCTTAGTAGTGCATCAAAATGGGTCAGTTGCACCGGCCACAGAATCGTGTTTTGGTGCTTGATACTTGTAGATTAATAAGATAATCCGCACAGCCGTTTTCATGAAAGAAAATGAATTACTCAATTTTTTACTAGTTGATGTGGCTAAGTTCTTCTCTGCCTAGCGCGGTCCGAATGTGTCTCACTAAACGTAGAGCACGATTCGCGCAAAGGAAATAACTGATATCAACTCTGAACGAAGATAATAGCGCTTTTATTTAGGATCGGACACGAAAAATTGTCTCGCTAAACGTAGAGCACGATTCGCGCAAAGGAAATAACTGATATCAACTTTAAACGAAGATTTTTTTTTTTTTTTTTTATTTTTTTTATTTTTTTTTTTAGAATGGTAACATATTTTATTTGTTTCTTTTATTACAAATTGGAATCGGGCCGACAGCAGCCCCACCCGAAATGGGAAGATTCATATCATGCAAATTTGGAAGTGCTTGACAAATAGTAAAGGGCACTATTTGTCCTTAATCTAGCATTACAGTTTGATTTCTGATTACTATTAAAAATAAATTTCTCTTGTATTTAACTTATTATATCTAATTGTGATTAAAAAATTCAATCAAAATTACTTAAAATACTAATGGTACCGCCGGAACCATCCTTACGGATATTACATCGAGGAGGTAGGGGTTTGTGTCGGGGGAGCACGCTAAACGAAGATAATGACGCTTTTATATAGGATCGGACAAGAAAAATTTGAGTTTCCCGCGCACGAGACAAGCAAGAGTTTACTCGAGTCAAATTGCGCACTACGCGTGTGGTTCCGGGAGCGCAGCAGCGCAGTCGGCCAGGGTGTGCAAGTATCCGAAGTACGGAGGCTGGGTTCCGGGGTCCCTGGAGGAAGTCTTCATGAAGAAAGAGCACTTCTTCGTTTCGCCCCACGGATGACACCAAGCCGCGAAAGCCCCACCACCATTGCTGACGCCGCAACGCCCACGCCAGTTCTTGGGGATCGACCTGAATTTTCCGAGCGCTTTGACGCACTTCTCGTTCCCTTTCCTTAAGTTCGTGTCACAGCAGTCGTCACGTACCGTCTCCATCAGCGAGGTTTTTACACTATTGTATTGGCGAATCTAAAATCGAAACGAAAAAACCGGTAAGGAAAAACCACATTCAAATACATCTGTAAACACTTTACGTCAAACGACGCCGTCATAAATTTTTTTTAAGTGTTTACAGCGATGCGTAGTGTGAATAAATACTAACTGCTCAGCCGATAGGAGCGTTTTTATTTCAACCTGCAGTCTGATTGTTGAAATTTTGTGTTTGTCGGGTCGACATAGATGGCGTAGGTTAAAAGGCGGAGCGTCATTGGTCGACCATACTGCCGTGCTAAGGAAAAACGCCGTATATGAACCGCCGCCGCCGCCGTTAATTTAATCATTTTACTTTATTTGGTTTAATTTGGCTTTAATTAAATGTTGAAATCATTTTACTTAAAATCTAAATTTAAATTTCTACATCTTTATATATTATTCGAGAGTTGCCAAATCTCCTTGGATAAAACGTGTAGTTTTGACGACATTCAAGCACATTTTTCTTTGGAATTCTCAGATGTTTTGTTATTTGGACGTATTTCTATCAAACGGACCTAAGCGCCATAGGGTGAGGAATGTAGAGGGGGGGGGGGCTTGGATTGTCGGGGGAATCGGGCGTCCGGCTTATTCCGTCCTATACTCGCAATGCTTTTCCATGGCGCTCAGGTCCGTTTGACAAAACGCGCTATCCGGGATTCTAAATTCCTCAAAAGGAACTCAAATTGGCGCTTAGTTCCGTTTGATAGAAATACGTCCGTTTGTTTGATGATTGTTAGCTTAAATTGCGGACAAAATTATCTGAAATTTTCAGAAAATAATATTTTCACTTTCCTCAAATAATTTCGGTTTTTATCGGAGGAAAGGCACAAAGGTACTCTAGATTGAGTGCCATACCGTCATTTTAGGATTTCCATCTCCCGCCTTCGTTATCATCCTCTGAAATTTTTCGATCGCACGGAAAGCACGAGCCCGCTTATCCTTGTCTTGGAGTTCCTGTGGGGGCATGATGAACAGAATGGAAGGGGGTTGCGATGCGAGCGACGACGGGGCAAGGGTACGGGATGAAGTCGAAGGCCCCGCTGCCCACGAGCTGCTAGCCTCCCCGAAGTTCCGCGAGCTGCTAGCTTCCCCGAAGTTCCGTGAGCTGCTAGCTTCCCCGAAGGTTTGCGATCCGCTTCGCCGTACGGGGTTCCAGGAGTCCGCTAAACTTGCCGCCCCCGACCTCGTGTGGCTGAGTACTGGGTCCAACCAGGAGTTGGAAAGCCCGAAAGGCATGCCGGCCCACCTCGGAGGGGACCTGCTACGGCGGTGACCCGGCGATTGCGGGCCCTCGATCTCGAGTAGAACCGTCAGGCAAACCACTGAAAAACAACCGTCGGACACACAGAAAGAAAAACTGACACATGGACCGCGTTCATCAGAAAGGAATCAAGCCACATCAGCTATTGCCATATTTAAGTAGGCAAGTCAATTTTTTACGAGCTAACGTTTATCCGGATTCCTTTGAAAATTTTAAGGAATTTGCTTCGTACTATGGAGAAAATTCACTGAAATTTGCATGAAAATCCGCCCAACCGTTTTCTTGGAAAAAAATTAATTTGCCCTTTTAAATTTGGCAATAGCTGATGTGGTCTGGTTCCTTTCTGTTCAACGCGGTCCACATTATCCTGCCGTGATAGCAAAGAGAGCAGTAACGGTCAAATTTTCGGGATCGAGTTTCCTTCAAAATTCGTCTAATCTCTTTTAGCTGAAGTCACTTAAAGAGCTAAAACGGGAAAATTCATCTTAATTTTTTTAAAACGAGACAAATGAGAGAGTCGTGATTGCGCAAAAAATGACAAAGTTTCAGGCAAGACAGCAGTAAGTGACAATATTCCTCCAGAGGACTAATGAAAACAGTGCTTTCAAGTAAAGTGCCGCCCTCTCCTGCCGATTTCTAACCTGAAAATGTGTTCGTTGTGTGTCCAAAACGCAACCACGAAAGCATGCAGTTGATAGCACTTACGGCTTGATTACCTGACAATAGCCTAGCATGAAAATGAAAAATACCCTTTTCATGTAATTAAAATAAAATCGGTCGATTTTCAATGAGCCAAACGATTTCTAGGAATCTTTCGGATGATTAGTGGCAATTTTACAGAGAACGGAAGCGTCTTTCAATAAAATTTCCCGGTCAGATGCTTCCAAATGAGTTTTCTCAAAACTTCATATTTGCACTTACTGCTCTCTTCGCTATCATGGCAGTATTTGTGTTCATAGATCTATAAATTACGCAACGCTGAGGATGGACCACTAGACGAGGTACGAAGTTAAGCATTCTGATACATGTTTCTTGACCAAAATTTTACGTAAAGCACGATTCGTGCAACGAAAATTACTGAAATTGGCTCAGCTCTAACAAATTGTTCACACTTTGAACAATGAAGGGTGGGAAATAAACAACGATCGATTGAGAAGCCTGCCAAAACCGATGTAGTGCGCGCTTTGACTCACGTAGAGCGAAACACAATACTCTGGCAATTCAAACTCCCCGTAACCAATGTAAAATTAAAACAGTAATATCCTAGTTAGTAGTTGATTTCAGTAATTTTTGATGCGAGAATCGTGTTTTACGTGAAATCCTGGCTTATAAATATGTATCAGAATGCTTAAATTCGGGCCTTGTATAGTAGTCCATTCCTCAAATGCTCAGGCAGACTTACGTAAATTGCCAACAAGGAACCAAGTTATCTGACTTACAGTTGTTTGGATAAGAACTTCTTAAGCATTACTATGCAGTTAGTCTAAAGAAGTAATGCTTTTTTATAGCAAGTATGTATTGCAATCTTGGGAAGAAAGAAACTATCAAAGTCACCACGGTTTATTAAAATTAAAAATTTTAACTAAAATATTCTCTTTATGAGACGCACAGGTAAAATTATACAACAGACAGGCCCTTTCCCATCAAAACATCTTGGTTCCTGTCTGCCACTTTCAATCAATAATGGATGGAGATGCATAGGAAGGGGCACAATTGAAGCGACATAGAGATCGAGAAACGGGAACCACTTTTTAAAAACTACCCACGCCGCAATTCAACTCCGTAATGATGTGTTTTCAATCTTTCTGTAGACTTTACCTTGAAACTGTGTAACCCGAATATGCAAAAATCTGTAAGTAAAGTGTTTCATCTGCTCAAAACCCACCGAAGAGGCTACCTCAAATGTAATCTTCCAAAAGACAAAGGGTTTCATAGAAAACCACCCTAAACGACTAAATACACTCCGAACACTTCTGAAGAGCGAGAAAGCTCTTCCAAACAGTTACCAATGCAAAATTGATTGGTCACCTTAACGTTATTAATTTTCATACTTTCAAATTGGGCGCAAAATTACGCCTGAAATTTAATTTGAAATTAACAAATTTTACCCCTAAAATGAACGCGACTGCAGTGTTTTTCGACCGAAGCTTTTATGCGCGTTTTATATTTTATGTCGAATTCGACGATGGGCTACAATTTGACTACACTTTTTTTGGTGACTCTTCAAAAGACGATAAGCGAGTTATTGAAACTACCGACACATAACTGAAGTTATAAATGGATATACAAACATATTTTTACAGATTTTTGCCTAAGACCGATAAGATTCTAGAGAACTATCCACTACTTTGAAAAAACTGTACCTAAAAACAATAACTTCACCGCGTTTTGAGGCATCATCACCTCGAACGAATCCGTCGGAGCCTGTCAGATGGACTGATTGAGTTCAAAACGCGAAAGGGTTTATGTACAAAGTATAGAAGGAGCACATGTAGAGGTGCAAAAAGTTGAGGTCGCTGTCCTTGAACGGGTGTGAACAAATAATGATGATAAAAAAAAGGAATGAACAATAGGAGGGTTCGACAATTGGGGAGAATGCCATACGTTGCCCCTAAAGTAAGTCGACTGGCGCAGTAATGTAGTTCTAATGTGAGCGCACTAATGTGAGTTCTTGGTAATCTCTATAATCATAGTTCCTCTGACGTAAGTGCGTATCTCAATTTCCACGTCAGCTCTGTCCTCCGTATGACAGTGGCGTGGCGTGAATTGCGATGTATCGATTGTAATGTCATTTAAACCTATGGTGAAGAATCGATTATTAAGGTGGTCGCTGCGAGCACCCTGTTTATCGATCCTTTTCCATAAGTTTAAATGGCATAACAATCGATTTATCGCAATTCACGCCACGCCACTGCAGAAAATTAGAGGAACGCGTAACGCAATAAGCTTGAGGCACGAAGCGCCTCTCGGGGTTGGACCTCGAAGCGGTCAGCGAGCGCAGCCCCCTTTGATAGTTTAAATACACCAGTATAACTGAGTAGCTTTCTCTAAGGAGCAAGAAGATCCTCATCGCGGGGGACACTGGGACCAGATACCAATCAGAACGTCTCTCATCGAACTCTCTGTAACTCTCCGTGATCAAAAGAACATAACGTCACTGCAAGATGTGCTCTGCCACCCGCTATACTCCTCGCTTTTCAGGGCTCACGAGAAAATGCACCGACGTTCCTTTTGTCCGAAAGCTCAAAAGCTCTGGGTTTGCCCGGAGCTTTTGAACTTTCGCGCCCGCATTTTCAACTTCGCCCCAGGGTCAACAAACGCCGGAGGACGGTCCAATCACTCCCAACTTCGGAGCCCCTCACCCCGCGCGCTCCTATAAAAAACCTGGAAGAAGGATTATTGAAAGTTATGATCAGAAAGCACCGGATGAACTCATTTTGCACGTATTTATGCTAAAAGGAACTACAATGTGCATAGGGATTGTGTGTGACATAGTTCTTTTTAGCATTAATACGCGTCCTTTTGAGCCACGTTGCGTGGCGCTAACGACGTATTTACGCGCGCAAGGAAGCGTTAGAGTAAACAGTCACATCGTAGTAACTTCCTTTTCTCGTCAAAACAGTNNNGGGGGGGGGGGGGGGGATCCTCACTCAAAGTTGACGTATTTACACTGAAAAAAAGTATGGTTGTGCAAATTGTGTTCTACGTATTTTGGTTAAGAAACATGTACCAGAATGCTTAACTTCGTACCTTGTCTAGTAGTCCATTCTAGACATCATGCGGCCATAACTCATCTTTGAGACGACAAATTAGGGGCACGAGGAAAGCTCGTCAACGAACAAGGACCCGGAGACGAGAGTAGACGAACTTTACTGCCGTGCTTAGTAAAACCGCCGTATGAGCCTCCAAGCGTAGCCAAATTTCTTCTGATATAACAGGAGTTTTCGAGAAAACCTGACGGTGTTTTTCCTTCGATTTTTCAGAGAATTTAATTCGCAATTTTATTTTCAGTATCCGTAAAATTTCAGAGAGAGATATTTATAAATTTCCTAAAATATAATTTTTTTTGAAGGGAAAGTGGGCAACATCCGGATGCTCATACGGTGATTTTCATTTCAATAGAAACAACTCGAGAAGTCGCGGGAATCAGAGTTGCTATCAAAACAGTTTCATCCGGTCGCAGTTTTACTATTCAAGTGTCCGCGGTCCTACGCTTGAGAACCTCCCGTTTCCTTTGAAGGGCCAATCAACGCTCACGAGAACTCGAATCGCTGCAGAATAGTTTTGCCGCGATAACTAAGAGCCGCATAAGTGCAATGCTGGCCTAATGCGCACTTACGCGATTTTTACCCGATGGGAGTATGGGGCGGAAGTTGAACCTGCTGGCGTAGTCATTTTATTACTTTTGACGAAGTGAATTGCGAGCCGACTGACGAGACCCTGTTGCCAGGCTGCCAAGTTTCAGTCGCGTAAAAGTCCGTGCGACTGAAAAATTCCCTAGAACGCCTATAGGAATATCTTGTTAAAATGTCCTCTTTTAATTTCTATAGTAAGAATGTCATTACGGGAATTCCTTAATCTGTATTAGAAATTCGATAAGGAAATTAGGAACAGGAACATATTACTCCGTGTATGAATGAAGTAGGTATCTAAAATTGTGGTACTACCCCTATTTGTTGGATGATACTTTCAAATAATTGTGGAAGTACCGCAACATTTGGCTTAGTAACCTAATTCATTGGGGTAGCATAATTAATTGGGGCACGACCACAATTTATTAGAATGTCTATATCATCCAACAGCACCTTGCTCTTTTTTTCTGTGTTAGTTGTCCATTCTGACAGGTTTATATAGTATTTACAATTGTGTTATAATTTTGTGAATAATATCTCAGATTTATCATCATATTATGAATAAAATTTAAAATTCATTATCATGTTTTTGCTAATATTTCCATTAAGAAAGAAGAAAAAAACTAATCATAAATACTGTGAACAAATTATCCAAATGAAATATGGAATAGTGTTCCCTGTTTCTTCCTTTTTACCTACTAAAATCTAGAAATTGCAAATTCTCTAGGAGCCAGCATACACTGGAAAAAAACACATTGGGTCTAGAGTCCAGACTCTTGAAAACATCGACAAGAAAAAGGACTCTTGATTCAATCAGATTTAAGCTTAAATCAAAAGGAAATCCGCTCAAATTAAGAAGCTTGGTTCTTGATTTAAGCTTAAATCTGATTGAATCAAGAGTATCTTTTCTTGTCGATGTTTTTAAGAGTCTGGACTCTAGATCCAATGTGATTTTTTTTTCCAGTGCACTCAAACGCGTAATGTAATAAACACGTAAGCTCCCTAAAATTGGATTGATGGGAGTCACTAAAACTCAGCTCTTGAAAGAAGGCGAACCCAGTTCCCTACGACTCAGAGTTGATCGAGTCAGATGGAGAGGTCGGACATTAAATTGTTGACTAATGCTGGGAAGTTGAATGTTTATTCCGTCGCATTTTAAATTTCAAGGGGTGCTTCAAGAAGAAAATTTCCGGGAAAACCAATGGAATTACTTTTAGAATCTCAAAGTTTTGTATAAACGGAGTACAAAGCGTTTAAAGTTTCCAAATTTCGTCCGACCTTCCTTATTGACCCGATCCTCTGTGCGGCTTCTCTCTTCAATCACCGAAAAATCCAAGAAGTTCACTCTCCAACGCAAGACCCTAACCTAACCGCGGTTTGCTAGAGTACCTATATTGAGAGAGTATGGCCACTGGGGTTACCACCTCTGATTGGCTCAGCCATCTTAGGCTAAATGGAGCCCTTAGGACCCAAAAATGGCGGACGCCATAAATTAATGTAATGCAAAATGACTCAAAATGTAGTTTTCTTTGCTTATCGTAACGAGAAATTTACTCAAGTGCACTATTGCGACATCCTTACATAATTTTAAGGCTAATCGTGTGCAATTTTTGAGAAAAATTATCTTAGATGTAGTAAGGTTGGCAGCCTGTCACGGTTCGTTTCAGAGGAAGGTAAATGAAATTGTGTTGCCCACTCAAAATTCCTTCGGGATCTTAAAGTAGGATGCTTACACAGTCATTTAAGCCTAAAATGAAAATATTCTGTCGAGCTCTTCGAAAATAAAATCGATTTTTGTGTTTTTGGCGCTAAAATGGCCTTCAAAGACGATCGATGATTCAATTCCAATGGGTTGTGCATATGTAAAATGGTACATGTATGATGGGCTCTACGTATTTTTGGACCAGGAATCGATTGAGCAGGGTCCTGAATCGGTCCGAAGCCTCATTGACTGAAAAATGGGCCTTTTTTGGATTTTAGGGGTGTTTTGGGCCCATTTTCCCCCAATTTTGGCGTGAAAAAACCTGTGCCATCATGGGTAATGATTATCGGGTCATTTCGGGCGGACCATCGAATGCACTTGGTCCCGAGACACTCCGGGGCTTCCGGAGTGATACAGGGTTTTCGAGATACAGGGGATCAAAGTCCCCGATTTTCACTCAATTCTGCAGGTATTTTAATGTTCAATTCCGACTATGATCTCTGATTTAGATATCGAAGCGCATTTTGCGGTGGTTGATTCAGCTAGTGAGGGTTTGTGAAATATGTAGAAAAATCCACCACACGTAGCTGAATCAACCACCGCAAAATGCGCTTCGATATCTAAATCAGAGATCAATTTATAGTCGGAATTGAACATTAAAACAAGTTGGTTTTTGCAATCGCTAGCGATAGCAATATTCGTCATGGGAACTTTTGCTTCTGGGATATGAAAATTTTAAGGTACAGTTCGTTAGTAGTATCTTCAGAATTGAAGGGGCTATGTAATTTTGTGTCGACATCTCTTTTTTAACATTTTTAATTTTTTTTCTTTGCATACAAGAAAGCTGTTATTTACCAATTATTTATTTTCGTTGGATTATGTATGGTTTTTGGAAGCTAACGCATTTAACTTTCAGTTTCGTTTTTTCGGCGTAAAGTATGATATTTTTACTCTACGCATATGCCCGAATACGCATCATAACGACGGTGAAACTACCAAACCACGTATCTCGTTTGCGGTGTTTAAAAATCTCCGCTCACATTTTATTTTTTTGAAGTAGACCAAATCAATATCATTCCTTGAAATTTTCACAGAATTTTCTCCGCACGAAGAGGAAAAATCACGGAAATTTTCAAGACTGGACGTTAAGTAGCTTTTCATTTAAAAAATAAAGTATGACAGGAAGTCTGCGACGTCGCAAACCGAGATACGTGGTTTGGTAGTTTCACCGTCGATAAGTGACCTATGTGCTTCCTAAGTTGCCATTTTTTTCATTCAAATAGATGTAACCGAAATGTTAGATGTGTACTACCTATACTACTTTCATGTCATTGCTTTATTTATTTATTTACTTTTTGCGTGGGTATAAATTGTTATTTTTTGCTGAGTTTTGGAGAAAATATTGCTTTAAGAACGTGGAAAGTAAATTAGTTTTATTGAAAAAAGAAAATACCATCATTAATTTGGGCGAACAGAGAAAATATACATCAATATTTGGGTCAACATCTCCCTGATTATATAAAGGATGAATATATTAGTATTTCTGTATCAAAAAACTTAGCTTTTGTCTTCAGAGACACAATGATTCTAGTCCCAGTCAATTTGTTTTATTGAAAAAACAAAAAAACAAAAAATAAATAAAAAAAAACAACTGAAATGTTAGACATACTATTTTCATGTCTTTCTATTTGTATCAATAGGTACTTTTTGCTTAACTTACGAACGTTGAATGCAAATTAACTTTATTGAAAAAAGAAAATAACGTCATTAATTTGGGGGAACATGTGGCTGATTATATGAAGAAGGTATATTCCAGTATTTTTGTTTAACATATTAACTCACGAGAAAATGTTCGTACATTTATCATCTACTATTAATTATTTTTTGATGATTAGTCTAAAACATTCAATACAACCATTAAAAAGTAGTTCCCATCATCGTCGGGTATCGAACTCCCGACCGCCGGGTGCCCGCACCGAATCAAAAATACGAGGCGGTTTAGTCAACTAGGCTATAATGGATCCACGGGGGGCGAGAGTAAAAATAGCATACAAAAGACTCGGGCAATGGGCGGGACTTATCACAAGAGACCTTGACTGCTTTTGGGATGATATGAAGCGCATTGCTGTTTTGCTGTAGGAGCCATGGTTCGCACTGTTTTAATGCGTCTCGAGGTTCATGCCAGCACGCATTCCGATCGCGGCAGTTGAGCTAAGGCAATATTTGCGTATCCATGAATTAAATCAATCAATCGAGCTCTGATTTTGACTTCTTTATCCGTAACGAGTCCTCCAGAACAATTTTCCACCTTGTACGATGGTTATTATTTCTTTACTTCTATTTTTCAAATTTGAGGTGGGATAATGGCGGCTTCTCAAGAACACCGAGGTAGGCGATCTTTTGCACCAACGAACAGAAAACTGATGGCGAAAAATAACCAATCAGAACCTCCCAAAAAAAAGAATTTGCCTAAAAACGGAACTTCGTGGTTCTGCGCAGATTTACCAGTCAGACACGACATCTCGAGATGGAAAAAAACTCGCTGAAAGCGAATTTTAGCAATCAACACAACTTGACGTAGAGACATGATTGGCTAAAAAATACAACGGTTTTTGATACATCGGAAAATCAACCAAAAATCGGAGACTGGGCGAAACGCTCAAGGTCGCAGAGGTATAGGGAATCCCATAGCGAAAGCAACGGAACGATTCTAATATCATGGGGAACTCCGTTCCCATGACAATACCTGCAGAATTGAGTGAAAATCGGGGACTTTGATCCCCTGTATCTCGAAAACCCTGTATCACTCCGGGGCTCGGAGAGTCACCCCGGAGTGTCTCGAGACCAAGTGCATTCGATGGTCCGCCCAACATGACCTGATGATCATTACCCATGACGCCACAGGTTTTCTCACGCCAAAATTGGGGGGAAATGGGCCCAAAACACCCCTAAAATCCAAAAAAGGCCCATTTTTCAGTCAATGAAGCTTCGGACCGATTCAGGACCCTGCTCAATCGATTCCTGGTCCAAAAATACGGAGAGTCCATCACACATGTACCATTTTACATATGCACAACCCATCGGAATTGAATCATCGATCGTCTTTGAAGGCCATTTTAGCGCCAAAAACACAAAAATTGATTTTATTTTCGAAGAGCTCGACAGAATATTTTCATTTTAGGCTTAAATGACTGTGTATGCATCCTACTTCAAGATCCCGAAGGAATTTTGAGTGGGCAACACAATTTCATTTACCTCCCTCTGAAACGAACCGTGCTGTGCGGTTGGTGATAACCGTCAAAAGTTGGCAATGACCACCCTCCCATCCACAAAAACCAAAACAAAGCACCGCCATTTTTGGGTCCTAAGCCTCTCCATGGGGCCCAGTGGCCATACTCTCTCAATATAGCTACTCTACGGTTTGCCAGCTCCATAGAGGTCTTTCAGAGATAGCTCGTAGGATATGCAAGTGACTTTTGCGATTGTCGGTAAAAAATATGAACACGCGGTTTCAAACACGAAGGCGTAACCGCTCTTAGAGATGAACCCTCCTGCAAGTCGATCGTTGAACCCGTATCGCACGTAATTGATCGATTAAGAACATTGCTAAGATAGGGATGTATCGATTAATGCCATTCGATAACGATTCAGCAACGGACATGCTGCTTGTATAACTCCGTGGTTCCGCGGGAACGGAGTTAGGCGGTTTAGGCGGTGAAATTCGAGCAACCCTTAAAGGGAACTCCGAAGCAGGACCCGTCGCACCCACGAACCCACGTGCTGACAAGTCTTTGAAGTCGCGACTGAAACGCAGGGGCGCAGCATCAAAAGCCGCTTTTTCCGTTCGCTACCATGCTCAGGAGCATAACAGTAAGTGCAATGTGCGCTGAGCTCCCAAGCGCATTAGAGCGCATGTTAAATGCGGCTCAAGTTCTGAATGGAGTTACTGTAGGAAGAGTATAGACTAAGCCGCCTTTCCCGTTCATTGCTGTGTCGAGGGAGAGAACAGTAACTCCATCCCGGATTGACCCGCAAAACGCATACGAGCATGTTCTAAACTTGTTTCAAGTTATAAATGGAGTTATTGTTCTTTTCTGCAGTACGAATATACATCAACGGGCCAGATGTGTGTATGTGTGTGGGGGAGGGGGGATTCCACAAACACGGTTCTGGATTTTCGTGCGGGAAAGAAGCAGAGGAGCACAAACATCCGAACCATAAATCCTGCGTCGGAAGGCTGAACCGCAGCGGCTTAGCGTGCTTTGCGATACATCGATTGACCTGCCATTTAAAGGCATGGGAGAGGATCGATTAACGGGGTGTTCGCAACGAACAGCTTAATAATCGATTTTTTACCATAGCTTCAAATGGAGGAAACATCGATAATCGATCATTCATCCCTCGCCACTGCTGAAACCGACTCGATTGTCTGCTCAGCAGAAGAAAGCCGACTTTCACCCAACTCTTTTTTTTCCCAGATTAGGGAGATTGACTCCCTTCCGAGGTCCCAAAGTTCACGCTAGCAGTTCAATTTTCTACACGAATACGTCTTTACGATCCACGGGTGTGTTACTTGCGTAGCCCTTGAACCATAGCTATGAAACTAAGACAACCAGAACTAACCCAATATTGAAATAGAGCGAGGGTAAGGACGGGCGTCGGGCGTTGATGACGGTGCAGAGAAACAACTATTCGTGCTTGACGGATGTCCGTGTTGCGTCTGCAAAATTGAAGGCGCTATGGCGTGAGGCGTGAAGTCCCAATATTACGTTCTATGCTGCTAATGATATTTCCCTCGGATTGTGTTGACTCTTGATGTTTTCGCCCAACTCATTTTATTCCTAGATTAAAGAGACGTAGACGTTATGGCACCTGTCCAAATAAAAAAAAAAGTGTGCTTAAATTGCCTTCGAAAAATACAATGAATTATAAGCAGTTCAATTTTCTACACGAATACGTCTTTACGATCCTCGGGTGTGTTACCTCCTCACGTAGCCCTTCAGGCATCGCTATTAAAGTAAGACGAACAGAACCAGCACAGAATAGAAAGAGAGGGAGGGAAAGGACTTGCATTGATGACGGCGCAGAGATACAACTATTCGTGCTTGACGGATGTCCGTTTTGCGTCTGTGAAATTGAAGGCGCGATGGCGTGAGGCGTGAACTTGAAATGTTCTACTATCCCTACTGCCAATCAGGTATCGCTTAGCTTCGTCAGAAAATTTAAAAAAAACAAGGTCAGGATATGTCTGTCCTATATTTTCCTGTCTGTGCATTCGATTTTTCTCTTTTTAGTTCAATTTTATGTCTGGTTCTTTTTTTTGGATGTATTTGTAGACCAATGACCGATATTTATTCCCTCCTCATACATATCGCGGGCCTCGTGATTTTAGCAAGCCTCGGGTCAGAAACTACGTGTGTACCATTCTGTTCGAAATACGTGCTTTCATGGATGAGCCAAATATTTGAGTTATGCATACTGCAAAATGTAGTCAACTTGATGATTGATTTAAAGATTGACGTCTTTGACTGATCGTGATTGAAGTTTTACCAAACAACAACGAAAAAACGTGAAGTAGATTTAACTTTCTTCATGTTAAAGAGTGTGCGAGAACTTATTAAATTCTGAACAACCCGCTACAGCAGTTACTGTAGCAAAGCCAATATGTAAAACTGAGTGCTGTGGCGGGTATAATCAGCATACAGTTTTTTCACATCCGGAATGTTAAATCAACTTTATTTTTTTTTCGTTTACCGGCCGTTTAATGCTGAAGCAAATTGAATAGCTAATCCCTCGCTCAAGAGTAAATTTCTAAGATTTTAAACGTACTCGGCGAGAATCCTTAATAAGGAACATGTTTCGCAATATTTAAATGTGTATCTTGTCTAGTGGCCCATTGACTCGGTTTCAAGTAGCAGCTTTTCTGCATTCAGCGACGACGGTAATTCGACCCCCCCCCTCCCCCCGCTCAGCCATCGCACTCAGCGTTTAAAAAGTTAACCCGCCCTCTCACCTTCATCCCCTCGCCATCGCGATTGCATTTAAACGAGATGCGAAAAACCCGTCTCCGAAAAAAAATAAACGGAACTCGAATAAACACCCGCTTCGAGACGCGGAGCATTGCGGTGTTGCCGGAAGGTTCCCGAAAAGAGTTTGTCCGGTTAGTACTGTTAACCGGGCGGATTTTTTCGATGGATTGCAACGCTGTTTGCTCTTTAGCGCGGGCTCTCTCGATCGGATAAAATTGAGGAGTTACTCTGGCGTGAATGCACCGTGTAATTACTGTAGACTGTCGAGTGGCAGAGATTCTCAGAAGTGATTCTTGCAGGTTGGCAACTCTGTTTTTCCACCATTGAAATGCACGTAAAACAATCGACTTTTGGTGGGGCTGACTGCCATGCTCAAAATCGAGTGTTTAACATACATTTAAACGGGTAAAACCCAATGTAAGAAGCAACATTGGCCCGGTAGCCGAAAGATTCAATGGCCGCTAGAATCAAAATCGAAGGGTTGTCAGTGTCCCTGCAAGTTGGCAACATTTTCCTCCCTCCATTCAAATCTATTTAAACGAATTGACTTTTACCGAGGCAAGCTACCCCTCTAAGACTCGGTTATTATTTATAATAAATAGTGAAACAGAGAAAAGCAGTTTAGCCGTATTTTACCAACTTTCAAGAATTGCCACGGGTATACAGCCATGAGGCAATTTTACTCATGTCTTGCTGATGAGTGCAATACAGGTGATGTCCGTCAAAAGTTGGTAGCAACCTTCTCCTCATTCGGCGTTATTACCACGCTCTATAGTGCCTTTATGAAGAAAATGTGGAAACCGTGTGAGGCAATGGAGTCATTTCAGAATCCAAAAATAGCGGCGACTTCGTTCTGTAGGAACCTCGTTCAAAACAGACTGCCTCTCCTATTGAACCGATTTTTAATGGACTTACCGATGCAAGCGACTCTACGGATTTCGTATAAAAAATTTGATAATTTTAGAGCTTCGCACGATTTTTCGCATTTAGCAGTTTGCAGTTGTCACGCGGACTGGATCAGCTTGATAGCAAATCATTTTTGAGGACACGCATCATGGCGCTGAAAAAAAACCTTACATGGATACATTTTTACGCCGCACAGTGGACCAAGTCAATTAGAGAGGTCGGACATGAAATGTTTGACTAAAACTGCAAATTTTGCAGTCGCTTTTACCACAATTTAAACTTAGAGGGGTGCTGCTGGAAGAAAATTTCACGAGAAAACCTACTAAACCAATTTTAGAGCCTCAAAAATTTGTATAAACGAAGTTATAAGCGTTTAAATTTTCCAAAGAGCTTGATGCAAAAACGGCTTTTTTCGCCCCCCCTCTGGAAGTTCTTCAGACTTTGTCTATTGATTACTCATACTTGAGCGCTTCTTTTCCCAAATTTTCAGACCCCCAAAAAATTTTGGGGGGGGG
>NW_017547276.1:446257-514168 GCF_001854935.1 Bemisia tabaci | reverse complement strand
AGCTCTTAGTGTATACCATAAGTATTGTGTAAGAATTATGGCAGAAACGTTCCTCCAAACCGTGCTAAATTATAGTTTCTTTGAACTCTGTGCCGATAAAAATTCAGAATTCCAGACTACCAGCTCAACAAAGTATAACCTTAATTCAAGTTGGCGACTTGATTTAAAAAAAAAATTAAAATTAAATCATATGATTTCATTACATTGTTGACAAGTTAAGAAAAAGCTTATCAACGATGCCATTGCAACATTTGCCGCAAAATCACATTCATAAAAGATAATTCCATTTCTCTCTCTTTATTTCTCTTTATTTATTGTAATGTGAAAAATTTGTCATATGAAATTACGTCATAGCATTTTGCATCGGCATGTAACCTCTGATAATTGGGTAAAGATTCATTTAATACATATACAATTTCAGAAAAAATCATTAATAGTTGTTAATAGTTTCGCAAAGGCGAGCTCTCCAACACAGTAGTGTTGGAACCAGCAGCTTGTTTTAATCTAGGCCAACATCATTTTAACCCTTAGGTGTCCAAGACTTAATTTATACGCATAGTCCAAGTCGGGTAAAATTTTCCCGTATTCAAAGACATGAATTTTGATAGTTTTTGAAGTATTATATTTGTTAAAACTATGTTGTTGAAGTTAAGGAATAATTTATTTTTTAAATGTTCACCTTTTTACTAACACACTGGCACTTCCTCACAACCCCACGGGTTACCAATACAAACAATACAAATGGAACCAACGCAGCATGAAAAAAGAGATAGGGTAAGGAAGCGCGATCATAACGGCGCAGAGATACAACTATTCGTGCTTGACGGATGTCCATGATGCATCTGAAAAATTGAAGGCGCTATGACGCGAGGCGTGAACTCGTATTGCTCCGCTTTATACTGTCAATGAGGTATCGTTTATATTCGGGAGAAAAGTTTAAAAGCGAGGCCCGACTTCGTGTCTCCACTCGATTTTAAGCGCTCAGCCGATAGGCAGCGCTTTTTGATCTCGACTTGCCCCTGAGTACTAGTATACTAGTGCTAATGCGTTTAAATGGCGCACCAGCTCATCGATGTGTAGGCTTTTTTTTGGGGGGGGGGTCCATTTTTAAAATAAATAAAGCTGTGAAAACTGTATTTTATGCTTTTAACGTAATGCGCAGGTAGTTTCGATCGTCTGTCCATAAGAAAATTTCTTAGCGGTAGAGTAATTCTTATCGAAATTGATCGTTGAACTCAAATGAAGCCTTAAAAAAACGCGCCTGATGAGCTCAACGGTGAGTTCATTTTCGGGAAACAAAAATACGCATTTACGGTTTCCTTGGTAACCTTTGTTTGCTATCAGCTGATGTTTTATTTCCATTTCCCAGCCAAGTCGACGGAGTTTGTACGTCCTTCCTTCATTAAATACATTTAATAACACCTGAGCGCTTTTCTAATACGACAGTATTAGAACTTTCCCGCTTGTTTTCTTCTTTTTCGATTTCATGTTCGATTCTTTTTTATAGGATGTACTTGTATAAAACTCGTATATGTACTGGCCCATTCATACAGACCGCGGCCACTTGTTTTATTCAACTATCGGATCAACTTGCCCGGGTCGGGCATCTAAGGGCTCTCGTAAAAATTACACGCCTTGGAAAATTTGTCCAATGACCATAGACGTAGCGACCAATTTCATATCTCCATCGATATGGACACACATATTTAGACGTAAAAATTTATCTACCTTTTGCCGGGAACTTGTCTGAAATTGTTCGTCTGTTTTACGAACATATTTTTTAACTTCCCTCGTTCTTTTCATTTTTTCTTACTCCTTGTTTGTTTCTTTCTCTCTTCTCTTTTGAAAATATTCTTTATGTCTGTATTCTAAATTTTGCTCTTCCGTCTTGAACTTTCAAAATTCCAAATTAAATTATATAGGGAAAATTTGATTTTACTCATTGGTATTTGAAAGATTATCCTTACAACCAGCTTAGTCTTCCTTACGGACTTGCTGAGGAAAAGTGCCGTATGAACATTCGAGAGTTGCCAAATATCCTCCGATATAATGTTATTTTTTGAGGCGAGTTTTGAATATACGTTCAAATAATTTTTAGATACTGTAGATTTAATTGAAATTGTGTGAAAAATTGGGAGAAAATTATTCACAAGTTTTGGAACACATTCGCATTGTATCGAAGGAAATTTGGCAATGCCTGGAGATTCATTCGGCGTTTATTCTCAGTAAGGCAGCACACCTCCGTCACTCTTTGACGGAGGGCGGGGAGGAACTCTAAATTTGATGTCTGCGTGAATGACAATTTACCTTCAAGGCGCTTCAAAAAACAAGCATCCAAACGCTTCAACAACAAAAAGAAAGAACACTCAGAATATCTTGAAAGTATATTCGTAAATATTTTCCAACGTCTGACAGATGCCTCAATCAGTTCTTCCGACCGGTTTTTCGCTTCCGAGTTGACGGTGTCAATTTTGTTACCGATTTTTCCGAGGGCGAGTGTTTTCTTAAAACATTTTCGTCGTTATGTCAACTAGCGACTCGTCCATCGGAGCGTGTAATCATCGGTGGAGAAGTGTGAATAATCGATTATTGATTTTTTCCGATTTGAAACTATAGAAAATAATCGATTAGGAGGGTGTCTGTTGCGAACACCCTGATAATCGATTCTTTTCCATGGTTTAAATGGGCTGAGTTTAACAGGAAGAAAACCAAGCCACATCGGCTATTGCCAAATTTAACTAGGCAATTAAATTTTTTACGAGAGAATTTTTGTGCAGATTCCTTAAACATTTTTAGGGAATTTGCTTCAAATTTTGAAGAATTTTCACTGAAATTTGCACAAAAATCCGCACAACCGTTTTCATGCAAAAAATTAAATTGCTCAATTAAATTTGGCAATAGCTGATGTGGTTTGGTTCCTTTCTGTTCAACGCGGTCCAAATGGTAGATGAATCAATTCATTGCTATGCACGCAACGCCGTATTTTTTAATACGTTTTTCTATACTAAATACTTACTTGCACCTTTTTGTTTGATTTCAGGCGTTGCTCTCTAAATGTCGAATGTCACGATGGTTGGATTGAGTGTGATTTTCCGCATGAATCTAGTTCTAAGTAAGTTGTTTTGTTTTGCATATTTGTCGGAAATAGAAATATATTTGAGGTGTTGCAAGATCCAGGAATTACCTTGAAAGGAGGTTTTGCCACAGTAAATTTTAAGGAGCAACGTGTTTTCGAGCTTAATTGATTAGCACGAAACTATTTTATAAGAAGCGTAAAATTGGAGTTATGAAAAGAGCGTATCTCATTGGCCTGAAGGTTACAACGTGATGTGAGATAAAGACCCCTGGTTTCCTTAAATCCAGTGCAACCATGGCAGCCGGAGGGTCAATTTTTTTGACGTCACGAAATCTGTTGGCCTGATATTTTTCCGTTTGAAACAGAATTTTATTTCTAGCGGTTTTGAAAGTCGTTTTTTTCATGAAGAACGGATAAATGCAAGCATTTCATTTTTATCTCCTTTCCAAAAATTAATCTATAAAAAGTGCAACAGCTCCATTGGATAATGAAAATTCTTCGGGTTTATCCACCTGCTTGAGAAACTAATCGTCGGTTTTTCCTGGTCCGTTGAAACGGGGTTTGAGTTTTAGCGCTTTTAAAAGTCGTTTCCTTGGCTAAAATTTCATCCAATGAAGAACGGATAAATGCAAGCATTCTCATTTTTATTTAATTTCCAAAAATTAATCTAAAAAGGTGCAACAGCTCCATTGGACTATACAAAATGAAAATTCCTCTGGCTTATCCATCTGCTTGAGAAATTAATCGGCGATTTTTTTCTGGTCCGTTCGTTTATTGAATCATTCTTTGGTTTTGCTCAGTTTAACCACACAACCGTAATAATAAATTCATAATTTTGGTTATAGGTCAACCTCCGGATGTTTATCCCTTATATGCTTATTCCTCGCACTTATGGTTTTGTAGGGTTTCCTGCAAACAAAGCAGTTTGTTTCTCCAGTGTGAGTTGGTTTGTGTGCAGAGAGCTTCTTCGTATTCTTAAAATCCACTCCGCACACATCACATACGTAACCTTCGAAAAAACAAAAAAAATTCATGGTTAAAAAATAAAAATTACCATATACAAACATTGAAGATAATACGGGGAACATGACTTTTAAATGTAAATATGCGTTGAATAATTTTTTGTTTATTTTTTCATTATTTTTTTTTTTTAAACTGTTTTTCAAACAATTTGTGGTCCCCATAAACCTAAATATTTTTCCGTCTGATTGCTGTTGATTTAAAGTTTCTGGCTCTGCACTGCTGTGCTAAGGAAGAACGCCGTATGAGCCTTCAGGCGTTGCCAAGATTCCTTCGATAAAAACCGAATTTACTGGAAAAATTGTGAATATTTTTGTCCAACATTTTCAGACAATTTTGTACGCAATTCACTCTAAAATATCTGAACATTTCAAAGAAAAATGTGCATACATTTCTTCAAAAATACATGTTTTATCGAAGGAAATTTGGCAACTCTCGAATGTTCATACGGCGTTCTTCCTTAGCACGGCAGTGTAGTACAAAGAAGTAAGGAGGAAACAAACGATTGAAAAAAATTAAATCGTAAGCGAGAAGAAGTATGCGAGATTGTTTATTTATACGCTTGGTTTGCTTATACGTCATTTCCCGGGCAAACCTGGTCGCCAGCAACAAGGAGTAGTAGTAGTAAAATAATTTTATTTTCAAGCGGTGCTTTAGCATCTGAGGCCATTTACACCTCTGAAGAGGGCAGTAACAGTAATAAATTTACATGGAAATATCAGTAAAAATACAAAAGGGTTGAGGAGAAAGGTTAAATTTTGAGATTAGTGGAGCGCATAAATTCAAAAAGTTTCACAGGATGAGTATTCAGAAGTAAATTTTTAAGAGAGGGTAAGGGGTAGGGAAAAAAACGTTTTCGGATATCTTTATAAAGTGGGCAACTTATAAGAACGTGATCTACCGTTAAGGGGGAATTTGGACAAGAAGTGCAAGCAGGACGGTTTGATTGGGTCATCAAATAGCTATGGGAAAAATTTGTGTGACCAATTCTCAAACTGTCCGCGAACGCAGGAAAGAAAGAACATGTTACGGAATAAGCGAATTGCGCGCTATGGAGACTGGGTTCCAGACTTTTTTATGGGCCTTATTGTGATTTTCGTGTGCTTTTACCCTATGAAAGCCTATAAAAAGAGACGTACTTAACCTAAAACAGAGTTTTAACATGAATAAACAAATTATCTCGCAAAATTTCCCGAATGACTTCAATCGTTCTGAAGCTTTTGCTTCCTCCTTATTTCTTTGTGTTGCAAAAACAATATAAATCAACAAAAATGAGACGTAAGGAAAATTTGTTACAATTCGCGCGATTTTTGAGTAGTAAGTCATCCTCCACTTATTCTCTTGGCTTCCAAATTCTCAAAGATTAATGCAGAGTGAAATCTGTTTCGGTTGGCCGCTAGGCCAAACTGGCCCTCTGGTTCATAATTCAATAAATTTATTAATGATATCTTTAAGATGAAAAACTAAATTAAATTACACCAATTACACTGATAGAATGACTCTGATAAGATCCTTATCTTAAAATACTTAAGATTGTAAACTACTCTATTTTTACTTTGTTTATTTACACTTACTTTTGGGTCCCGTCTCAAACTCTGCAAAACAAAAGAAAAATTAAACATTAGCAAATAACACGTCTGCTAGCCGAAAAGAAAAGAGAAACCATAAGCAGAAAAGTTGTGGTTTTGCAATCAATTCTTGTGCTGACCCTCACCAGTTAAGAAATGCACCGAGTTTAGCAGGAACGCAAGGCACATTTCAGGAATAGATGTGGAACATTAAAAACATCAAAATGCGGAGAAAAAATATTTTGATCGAGAAAATAGCCATTACACGCTTTTTTCCTCGGATCAAGTTTGAAGGGACTCGATTTGTCTCTATTAAACTCGTTCCAAATGGTCTAAAGGCTTTATAGATACATCTAATACTAAAAATTTGAAAAGGAGCTTTTATTTTTATGTTACAAGCCCTCTTAATCAAAGGCATTCGTAACATTTCTCAATTTCCAGAAAAAGAGTCGATGACATACACGGAAAATTTCCCCTAAAAAACGGAGATTTTTCGTTCCCTACGCCGAAAAATAATTCTAATGGGATCGCTAGACAAAAAGCGCATTAAATCATTATGACGTATATTTTCCCGGTAGGAGTATAGTTATAAGAACACCATTTGTGCTTACTATCATTTAAAATGTGGGGAAATTCTTTTGAACTAACAATAAAAGCACTTAACGTTTTCAAATATGCCCGACTTGAAAATTACTGAACAACCTCATCAGACGCTAATGCAACTCATCCTTGAAATCAGTACGTATCGCCGCATCAGACGAAAGTTCGTGGAATTATGATGATCTACGTCAATTTCAACCTCATTGACGGGTTGAAGGTTATAGTTCACGAATTATCATTATCATATGACCTTCTACAGAAAAGAGGCTTTTATGCAGAGACAAAAAAAATTGTTACATTGGCACCAGTGCTCGCCGCAGTCATTCACGAGCACTTTAACACAAAAAACTTTCATGAAAAACCAAAAAATTGGCGTTAGTTGGTTTGAAGTTGCAGTCAAAAAATCCTAATTCTAGAGAAAGCGATCGAAGTTTTTTGGTAATTTCGGCGAGTAAATCTTTTGGCTCAAGGATTGCTTGGCGTTAGTTCCTTCTGGTGTTTTAAATGAGACTTATTCATTGAGTTTCATGCTCTTGATTATTCTCATTTTTGCTATACTTTTTCAACAAGATTGGCAAGGTTGCAAACCTAACCCGAGGTTTGGACAAACTTGGGAAACTTTAAAAGCTCATAACTCCGTTTAAACACAATTTTGAGATTCTGAAAGTGGTTCCGTTGGTTCCCTTGTACAATTATCTGCCAGGAGCACCCTTTAAAATTTCAAATGTGATGAAATAAACATCATAATTTTCAGTTTTAGTAAAAAATTTTATGTCCGACCTCCCTGATTGACTCGATCCACCGTGCGGCGTTCGAATTTACTAAGGGGCGTTAATCGTGTATTTCTGTGGCACCGCAGGAAACAAGTGCGAAAAAAAGTTGGATACTTCAAAACCAATTGAAAATGAAATGAACTCACGGACTTTATGCACGGATTTCAAATGAACTTTGAGAGCCTGCGTCGTGCTGCAGACAACACCGCACGGGCATGTTGTCCTTCCTTGGCGCATCGCTTCATGCATTGACACGTGTTGCCTTAAAGAGTTCGCATGTTTAAAATATCCTCCGCACTCGGGACACTGAAGCTTCGTTTGGCCTTGTGCTTCAACTCCTATAATTACGGATAATATTTACCGATTACTAAACTCAACAAGATTAATCGCTTCAAAATAATGGATAATTACACGAGATAAGAATGGACCACTAGACAAAGTACGAATTTCAGCATTCTGATACATGTTTCTCAACCAAAATTTCACTTAAAATACGACGCGCACAACGAAAATCACCGAAATCAACTCCTTATGAAGATATTCAATGATTCTTGATGTGTGAATTCAAACCACCCGCTCATGAAAACTCAATGCTCTACGTGATTCACATCGCGCGCTAGACGTTATCATGACAGTCCCTACGATATAAAAATCTGGCAACCTCAATCTTGACACTTTGGCTCAGCTATAGCAAATTGCTTATAGTTTGAACACCACATGGTGGGAAATGAACATTGCTCGATCGAGAAGCTTGCTGAAAGCGTTGTATTGCGCGATTTGACTCACGTAAAGCTTTGAGTTTCTCGTGAGCGGGCAGTTCGAATTCCTCGTAACCAATGTGGAATTAAAACAATAATAACTTCGTAAGGAGTTGGTTTCAGTAAATTTTGTTGCGCGAATCGTGTTCTACGTAAAATTCTGGTTAAGAAACATGTATAAGATTGTTTAAATTCGTAATTTGTCAAGTGGTCCATTGGACCACGTTTAACAGAAAGGATCCAAGTCACTTCAGCTATTGCCAAATATAACTAGGCAATTTCATTTTTCACAAGAGAACGTTTGTGCGAATTCTCTTGCGGATTTCAAGGGAATTGTCTCGTACTGTCAGTAAATTCACTGAAATTTGCACAAAAAACCACACAACCGTTTTCATGTAAAAAAATGAAATTGCCAAATTGAATTTGAAAATGCCTGGTGTGGCTTGGTTCCTTTTTGCCTATTCCGGCCTAGTTACAGAATTATGCAACGTGCTACCTTGCCTAAGTCTCATTCAAAACATGTCGAAAACATGTCGAAGGAATCGAGGATTTCGGAAACAACCCAATGAATTTACTCGAGAGTTAGTATCTGGAAGTATTTTAGCACGAAAGAAACGACTGTGATGTTATATTTTGTTTCGAAAAAGAAAAAAGTTTCTCCAAGATGGCGACCGGTTGAATCACAAAATTACCGAAAGATATTTATTTATTTTTTTAAAAAAAATCTAATGCCAAATTGGGTTTTCCCGTGGCATAAAACCCTGAGATTTCAGGCAAATCTTTTGACAAAGAACTGATGCCAATTTTTGGCAATTTTGAAACGGTGTGAGACAAAGACTCAATAGATTTGTGCGAAAATTTTTCTTTTTAACATTCTTTCGACCGAGGTATTATAAAAGGGGTATTTCCATTCGGAAACAAAAAAACTGGAGCCCACCCCCAAAGGAGGCTCTCAGACAATTTAAGGGGGTCCGAAAAGTAGCTGCTTTTGACCTTTGAGAACATACCCCGAGTTTCAAATCTCTATCTCAAATAGGACAACTTTTAGGCGGGGAGGAAGGCAGTGGCAAGGCGTTAATGGTAGATTATCGATATTTTCCCACTAGAAACTGTGGTAAAGAATCGATTATTAAAGCGTTTGTCTCGAAAACCATGTTTCTCAGTCATTTTTCAAGATTTTAAATGACAGATCAATCGATTCATCACAAAGTAAGCCACACTGAAAAAAAATTCTCGGCGTTTTTACCAAGGTCCGTTGGTACCTTTACCATCTCACTTTTTTACCAATTATTGGTAATTTTACCAAGACAGACTGGTAAGCTTACTTAAGAACCGGTATTTTAACTGTTTTTCTCCAGGTAAGAATACCACTTTTATTGGTAATCAATTCCAGGTAACCATGCCATTTTATCTCGGTAATTTTACCACAGTCGTCAAAAAATATTGGCGGTTTTACCGGGGATCAGTAAAATTACCGAGAAAGTCAATAATTTTACCGAGATTTCTCAGTAAAATTACCAATTCCATAAATGGTAATTTTACCAAGAAAAGACTGGGATCAAATAGAACCCTGAATTCTTGGTAATTTTACCCTTTTCTTAGTAAATACAACGAGATTTTTTTTCAGTGCACGCCTTTGCTGAAGCAATAGCGAAGAGAGCAGTAAGTGCATGCTTAGAAGAATCCCGAGACACATAAAAACACGTGCTTTTTAGTACTCTTTTTGCCATCACGGCAGTTTGGTGGAAGGTTCTTTTGAATCACCCTATGTATACGCACCCGCCACATCAGCTACACCTGCGGCGGCGCCAGTTCCATCTCCACCAGCGGGACCCGGATTTAAGGCTCCGCCTGGGGGGCTCGAGCAGTAGAACGATAGATCCGCTTCCTCCAAATCCTCCACACGGAAAGAAGGATCTACAACGAGTCCAGACTGCGGAGTGGATTGAGGGTACGGAGCATATCGTGGACTTCCAGGAAGCGAATCCGCAACACCGTAGGCAGACACATCAAACGTGGGATCCATAGCGAGTCCAGGCATGGAGCCCGGAGGATCCGTCGGATAAAATGGACTTCCAGGAAGAGAAAAGCCCATTGGAAATGGAGAAACCGTAGGGAATGGAGAGTCTGTATGAAATGGAGAGCCGTGTGGAGAGCCCCTAAAAGGTGGAGAGCCCCTAGTAGGTGGGGAGCCTCTAGTAGGTGGAGAGCCCCTAGTAGTTGAAGAACCTCCGGCATATGAAGATCCTCCGGTGCGGGGTGGACCTCTACCTCCAGTATTACGCCTCTTTGTTGGTTCTGAGGCGGGCTCTTTACCCTTCCCGCGCGATCTCCTCCCAGAGCTGGGCGAGGAAGGTGCGGAGGGTGGTCTGTTGGTCAAAAAATTACGTTTTTCTGGTCACGTTCCGATGTGTTCATAGAGTACATAGAGTCGTAATGTAAATGGGAGAGCTGGTGCCATGATGTGGTCGACGAGTTCCGAGTCCGGTGTGCGCCGAGCTTCGGCCACTTTTTCGATAGATTTTCGATCCGAAATGGCGATGCGGAATACGTAGTAATTCTTATGGATTACATTTTGCAATGAGGAACCACTATCTCTGGTTCTCCCATAAAAGCACATATCTACATAGGGAACCAATGGCATGTATGTTATTCCTAAAATAGGCCAGAAATAGTGGTTTCTTATTGCAAAATGTATTCCTTATATTCTTTGTTTACATCGGATGGCCGAGTCCCCGTGTATCGAAAACAGTCGATTAGGTATCGAAAAAGTGACCCGGCGTGATACATAGGAGTCTCGGAATTCGACCTGGATAGTGCCTAAAAGTGACGCCAACTCTCCCACTTGCATTTCGACTCTGTGCACTTTGTAGATGTGTCGAAGGCTAGTATCAGGTACATACAATGCTAAAAGCACCAGCAAATATTCAAACTTATAGAATCGTTGCCAAGTTTTGCATTTTTGTCATGGGAACGGAGTTCCCCATGATATTAGAATCGTTCCGTTGCTTTCGCTATGGGATTCCCTATACCTCTGCGACCTTGAGCGTTTCGCCCAGTCTCCGATTTTTGGTTGATTTTCCGATGTATCAAAAACCGTTGTATTTTTTAGCCAATCATGTCTCTACGTCAAGTTGTGTTGATTGCTAAAATTCGCTTTCAGCGAGTTTTTTTCCACCTTGAGATGTCGTGTCTGACTGGTAAATCTGCGCAGAACCACGAAGTTCCGTTTTTAGGCAAATTCTTTTTTTTGGGAGGTTCTGATTGGTTATTTTTCGCCATCAGTTTTCTGTTCGTTGGTGCAAAAGATCGCCTACCTCGGTGTTCTTGAGAAGCCGCCATTATCCCACCTCAAATTTGAAAAATAGAAGTAAAGAAATAATAACCATCGTACAAGGTGGAAAATTGTTCTGGAGGACTCGTTACGGATAAAGAAGTCAAAATCAGAGCTCGATTGATTGATTTAATTCATGGATACGCAAATATTGCCTTAGCTCAACTGCCGCGATCGGAATGCGTGCTGGGATGAACCTCGAGACGCATTAAAACAGTGCGAACCATGGCTCCTACAGCAATACAGCAATGCGCTTCATATCATCCCAAAAGCAGTCAAGGTCTCTTGTGATAAGTCCCGCCCATTGCCCGAGTCTTTTGTATGCTATTTTTACTCTCGCCCACGTGGATCCATTATAGCCTAGTTGACTAAACCGCCTCGTATTTTTGATTCGGTGCGGGCACCCGGCGATCGGGAGTTCGATACCCGACGATGGGAACTACTTTTTAATGGTTGTATTGAATGTTTTAGACTAATCATCAAAAAATAATTAATAGTAGATGATAAATGTACGAACATTTTCTCGTGAGTTAATATGTTAAACAAAAATACTGGAATATACCTTCTTCATATAATCAGCCACATGTTCCCCCAAATTAATGACGTTATTTTCTTTTTTCAATAAAGTTAATTTGCATTCAACGTTCGTAAGTTAAGCAAAAAGTACCTATTGATACAAATAGAAAGACATGAAAATAGTATGTCTAACATTTCAGTTGTTTTTTTTTTTTTATTTTTTGTTTTTTTGTTTTTTCAATAAAACAAATTGACTGGGACTAGAATCATCGTATCTCTGAAGACAAAAGCTAAGTTTTTTGATACAGAAATACTAATATATTCATCCTTTATATAATCAGGGAGATGTTGACCCAAATATTGATGTATATTTTCTCTGTTCGCCCAAATTAATGATGGTATTTTCTTTTTTCAATAAAATTAATTTACATTCCACGTTCTTAAAGCAATATTTTCTCCAAAATTCAGCAAAAAATAACAATTTATACCTACGCAAAAAGTAAATAAATAAATAAAGCAATGACATGAAAGTAGTATAGGTAGTACACATCTAACATTTCGGTTACATCTATTTGAATGAAAAAAATGGCAACTTAGGAAGCACATAGGTCACTTATCGACGGTGAAACTACCAAACCACGTATCTCGGTTTGCGACGTCGCAGACTTCCTGTCATACTTTATTTTTTAAATGAAAAGCTACTTAACGTCCAGTCTTGAAAATTTCCGTGATTTTTCCTCTTCGTGCGGAGAAAATTCTGTGAAAATTTCAAGGAATGATATTGATTTGGTCTACTTCAAAAAAATAAAATGTGAGCGGAGATTTTTAAACACCGCAAACGAGATACGTGGTTTGGTAGTTTCACCGTCGTTATGATGCGTATTCGGGCATATGCGTAGAGTAAAAATATCATACTTTACGCCGAAAAAACGAAACTGAAAGTTAAATGCGTTAACTTCCAAAAACCATACATAATCCAACGAAAATAAATAATTGGTAAATAACAGCTTTCTTGTATGCAAAGAAAAAAAATTAAAAATGTTAAAAAAGAGATGTCGACACAAAATTACATAGCCCCTTCAATTCTGAAGATACTACAAACGAACTGTACCTTAAAATTTTCATATCCCAGAAGCAAAAGTTCCCATGACGAATATTGCTATCGCTAGCGATTGCAAAAACCAACTTGTTTAGTCTTTGAACTACTGACTATTCTCGATTTGATTTTCTCTTGTCAAATTTTTGAATAATTTGCATTTTATGAAGGAAGAAGAAATCATGTGATGGATGTTCACTCTGAGTTAAAAAGTATGGTATATATCATGGAATGATCGAACATTCCACAGAATTTTTATTTGCTCGCTTGATTAATTTTCTGTTCTAATAGGAGTATAGAAAATATCAGACTCGCGATTTACGATAAAATGATTTACAAGGTTTCTTCGTAATCATTCAGCAGACTGCTTCATTTGACCATGAATCATGCGGCAGATGCATGATGCGGTAAAATTTTTTCAGTTTTGCTCAGATTTCTAGATATTTTCAATTTAAATTGGGGAGGTTCTCTGTTGCCATACTACGAGACTATATGTAAGTGTAGCAATAAGCATACCACAGTCCAAAACCTTGCCTCTGTGCGATGTTGCATGATGGGACCATTGAGACAATTTGTTGCGTGACACTTTGAGCCGGACAGTGGATCAAGTCAATAGGAGATTTTGGACACAAGTTGGAAACTTTAAACGCTCATAACGCCGTTTAAACAAAATTTTGAGGTTCTAAAAGTGGTTTCATTGGTTTTCTCGTGAAATTCTCTTCTATAAGCACTCCTTAAAATTTAAAATGTGACGAAATACACATTAAAATTTGCAGTTTTAGCCATAAATTTCATGTTTGACCTCTCTGATTGACTCGATCCTCTATTGAGCCGTACCCAAGTAGCAATTCTGAATGGAAAAATCGCTCTATATTTCGATTTTATCGGCGATAAAATCGCTAGGATCGTCAACATCTGAGCGATTATCCTCGATCTTGTTGCAGTGAAATCGCGATTTTATCGCCCGACAATTTATCGTGATATCTTCGAAATAAAAATTGCGATAAATGGCGATTTAATTAAGATTTTATCGACGCAAATTGATCGCGATTTTATCAAACCAAAAATTGCGATGTGTAGCGGTTTAATCGCCTTATATCGCAATTTTTAATGCGATAATATCTCGATATATTGCCGAGTGGCGCGGCGGCGTGGCGTGCTTTGCGATCGATCGATGTTTCCCCATTTGAAGCTGTGGTACACGGAGAAAAAAACTTCGTGCATGAGACGTGAAGTTTAGGTCGTAATGTATATCTGAAGTTTTCGGATTGAGCATCCAAACACTTACGGTCCAGTTGCTGAGGTTTGGATCACACATCTGAAACTCCAATTCTTACATCTGAAGTACTTCGGTTTTCACATCCGAAAAACTTCGGTTCTCACATCTGAAGTACTTCAGATGTAAGAAATGAAGTCTCAGATGTGTGATCCGAACCTCGACAGCTAGACCTAAAGTGTTCAGATCTGAAAAATTCAGAGATCCATTTGACCTAAACTTCGGGTCCCACGCACGAGGTTTTTTCCGTGTACAAAATCAATTTTTAAGGTGCTCGCTGCGAACACCTCGTTTATTGATACTTTTTCAAAGGTTTAATTGGCCGATCAATCGATATATCGCAAAGCACGCCACGCCACTGATATTGCCACCGATATAATCGCGATAACCAACCGATAAAATCGTTATTTATCGCGATCACTGGTACTTGGGTAGTCGAAGTAACAGACACCTACCTGTCTGCCTGACCCAAGGTTTGGAGGCCTGGTGCACAATCGAGCACTGTCTTGGGTGTTTGTATTGGATCCAAAAACGCACATGAAGCAGGCGTCTTGACGGTGCATTGGTATAGGGGGTAGCCGGGAACATAGCGGCACTTGGCTTCGAACCATCCGTGGCAGATGTTTAGGCCGAACTGGTCCAGAGCCTTGAAGACCTCATCGCAAGTCTGCGCTGCAGCTGCCTTCAGCGCCCAATCCGTTTCAGCCGTTATGTAATTGCATTGTTGAGTCGCGGCTTGAAGTGCAGTGATCATTTGGTTCCAGCCTCTTGATTCCATCTAAATATCAGTGATAAAAGGGAAATGAGACGTCATCACCCTCCGGTCAAAGTATCACAAGCGCCGTACGACGTTTAAAAATTTCCGCCGCCATTTTATTTTTTAGAGAGAAATGGTTGGTTGAGTCTAGGGTATCTACATAGGGAGAGTATGGACAAGTCAAAAATTTTGAGGTTAAGTGATGAAGCATCTAGACCCCAAAAAGGTGGGCAGTCTATGAATTAAAATTCACCAGAGTGATTTATAATCACAATTGATAGGAACTGTCGTTGGTAAAGCACGTATGCATAAACTTACTCATTTTAGCGGGAGAATGCTTACTTATGAATTTTCTTGTCCATTTTCGTTTGATAGATTGACAGTGATATTTTTCGTTTTTAAAGGTTACCTAACCTTTTGGGCCCTAAGAGCTACATGTTTCGAGTTGTCCATACTCTCCCTATGTAGGTACTCTAGGTGAGTCTGTTTGAAACTTTCACTGAATTTTACCTGCAGCACAAAGAAAATTCGGTGATAATTTCGGACAGCTTCGTTGAACAATTTCTCTTTAAAAAATAAAATGGGGAAATTTTTAAACGTCGCTTGGCGCCTGTGATACTTTGGCCGGAAGGCGACGACGTATCGATGGTGAACCTGCAGGAATGCATACTCCTGTTTTCGACATTGCAGGCTACTTGACATAATCTATTTTTGACAAAGAAAAATTTTGAAATTTTAAGCGCCCAACCGATAGGAAACGCTTTTGATCTCAACCTGAGAATTCTAGAATACTGTAAAAATGCGCTCTAATGGCGTGGTAGCTCAACAACAAGATGGCGGAGAAAGATCCCAACATATTTTGAAAAGATCAATCTGCGATACCTTTATTTAATGCTTGTAATGGCAAAGTGCGGATAAAGATAATCGATTCTCTACGGTTTATTTTTTTAGCGGTAGTGTAGTTCTCTCAAAACTGATAGTTGAAATCTTGGTGAGCGAGTTCTTTTATCTGAACGGTGCTCATTTTTTGGGGGAACTTAAAAACTCGACTACCGAGTAAACAGCCGATCCCTTCTCTGATACGAACGCACGAACGGTTTATAGAGATTTCTCGCTTGTTCTTCTCCCTATTGGAAGGATTCTTTAAAACGTACACGGAAAAAAAATTGCTGATATAACAATTCAATTGCTAAAAACAGTGAGTGCAATGTTTCAACTCAGATTTTACAACAAAAATATGCTACTTTAACCACCCACGTGGTTAAATTAGTTTACAATGTGGTTAAAGTAGCATTTTTGTGTTGTAAAATCTAAGTTGAAACATTGCACTCACTGTTTTTAGCAATTGAATTGTTGAATCAGCAATTTCTTCTCCTTGTATAAGATATGATGTTGATTTGGTCTCCTTTAAAGAAATAAAGAGAAGTGGGGATTTTGAAACGCCCCACCTCAGGTACACTCTACACATCCTTGCAGTTTCACAGTTGTCGATATGTTGCATCTTGCAAAGTATCAGGATGCGCACATCAGCACATCAAATACTGAAGGGAGCAAAGTATCTAAATGTGCAGTTATCTCAAGATGCTCGATGGATTTTGGGAGGGCATGGTCAAGGAAATAAGGATAGAAACACTGTAGGAAGGAAGGTTGTTACGCCCCAAAAAAAAGGAAAAAAGAAAAAAAAAAGAAGGATCGACGAATATCGAAAGGGAACAAGAGGAGAATTTACAACGCCACACTGGAAAAAAAAACACATTGGATATAGAGTTCAGACTCTGGAAATCATTGACAAGAAACAATACTCTTGATTCAATCAGATTTAAGCTTAAATCAAAAGGAAATCCGATGAAATTAAGAGGTTGGGTTTTTGATTTAAGCTTAAATCTGATCGAATCAAGAGTATTTTTCTTGTCGATGTTTTTAAGTGTCTGGACTCTAAATTCAATGTGTTTTTTTTCCAGTGCAAAGTGAGAAGTATTTCACCTGTAGATGCGAAGTTTAGGATGACCGAAGGAACAGACACAAGATATGCTAAGAGCAACAGAGATAGATGTTTGGAGGAGGTCAGTGGGAATTTCTAAAGCACTGGGAAAAAAATATGGCAAATACCATAAGTATAATCATTGCAAGGGATACACTTTCAGCAGAAAGATAATATTTTAGTTCTTTGTACGGCTTGAGATTGCATTACAGGGTGTCCCAAAAGTCCGTACCCCCCCTCGTAACTTTTGAACGGTTAGAGATAGAAAAATGAAACTTTGGGAATGTTTCTATCTTAAAGGGGTCCATCTTCTAGGGGGGTCAAAATTTTTGTCCCCCCCTCAGGGGGGGCGCGGGGGCCCCCAACTTTTTTTTTCAAATGGTAACCCCTATCTTGTGATACATCATTAGAAAGAGCATAAAAAACTAAGAATTTTGGCGCAAACCGCAAATCAATTTCTTAATTTTTGACCGAGTTATGATAGGTCAAAGGTCAAATTTGACCTATTTTCAAAAAATCATATCTCCGGTTCAAATTATCGTAAAGAAAAAAATAAAACGGGAAAATTTACCAAATTGTAAGCACTTTCAAATAAAAATCATAGAAATTACTTCAACTAATTTTAAGGGGGGTTTCGGATCCCCAAATACGTCATTTTAAAGGTCATACTATACTCTCGCGAAATGAGCCAATTTCTCCTTACTTTTCCTCAACATTATCTTAGTAAGTTCAAAATTAGTTCAAAATTGCGTTTTCAAGTCCCCAAATTTCGAACAAAGTTTTAAAAAAAACGAAATTTAAATGGTTGAATTGAATTACCTTAAATTTCGTTTTTTGAACTTTGCTCGAAATTTGGGGACTTGAAAACGCAATTTTGAACTAATTTTGAACTTACTAAGATAATGTTGAGGAAAAGTAAGGAGAAATTGGCTCATTTCGCGAGAGTATCGTATGACCTTTAAAATGACGTATTTGGGGATCCGAAACCCCCCTTAAAATTAGTTGAAGTAATTTCTATGATTTTTATTTGAAAGTGCTTACAATTTGGTAAATTTTCCCGTTTTATTTTTTTCTTTACGATAATTTGAACCGGAGATATGATTTTTTGAAAATAGGTCAAATTTGACCTTTGACCTATCATAACTCGGTCAAAAATTAAGATATTGATTTGCGGTTTGCGCCAAAATTCTTAGTTTTTTATGCTCTTTCTAATGATGTATCACAAGATAGGGGTTACCATTTGAAAAAAAAAAGTTGGGGGCCCCCGCGCCCCCCCTGAGGGGGGGACAAAAATTTTGACCCCCCCTAGAAGATGGACCCCTTTAAGATAGAAACATTCCCAAAGTTTCATTTTTTTATCTCTAACCGTTCAAAAGTTACGAGGGGGGGTACGGACTTTTGGGACACCCTGTATAATCTGGAACCGGGCAGAGTGACGCTATATTCTGAAAGTGTTGAGTCCCGAATAATATTGAAAGTCAAATTCTTAGATATCTCCGTAAATTTTTATCATTCATCAATAGTATGTTGCTCGATCTGCAAAATATAAACCCCCCTTTCTTTAATTTTGGTAATTATCATCTATACATTTAATTTTATACGGCGCCAACATTTTCTTTTGATACTGCTCAAATAAATCAAATCAGTTCTTCAATTTTAAATCTCTTTACACTATGGTCCCCTGTTTGTTTCACGGTCTGTTCTTTAGGATTGCACAGCAAACAAGAGAGGATCGTTATTTTTTGGGAATCGTCTTGTATTTTAGACAAGGAGGATTTACTTATGTCTTTCTGTTTTACTATCATATCAATTTCAAAACTTTGAACTTACCGCTTCCCCATGATGAGAGAGGATCAACGAAGCCAAAACAAATAAACTGTAGCGCGAGAAATCACATTTTTGGGGCTTTATTCCTAAGACAAATTCCTTTCTAGCATACCGATTATGAGTTCTTGTCATCTTAGGGAGAGAACCTTAGTAAACGCGCACTGGGAGGCCAGCAAATATCGCCTCGGTATGAGAATAGTCACAATGTTTGACGCATTGGACTACGGAGATCTCGCTCAAAAATGTATTTTTGGGTGATGGCGTTTTTTGAGCGACTAAAAAATAGTTGCTTTTCACCACCTCTATGCTCACCTTTCCCTCCTCTGTCTGGCTCGAATTTAGCTTGACTGATGCATTTCTACCATTTTCCTTCTTCCCCTCTCTGCATTGATGTAACGTTTTCAATAATGTAGAGGAAAATGAAAAAAAACCGATGTCATCCAAAGCATGAGGGTCTCACTCTGTAAAAAAAAAAAAAAAAAAAAAAAAAAAAAAAAATTGAGTGCCTCCTCTACGCTATGAATTTATAAAGTCGAGACAGTCTACAGGATAATGGATTTAACCAGAATCACCCTAACTTGTTGCCTAATTTATCTGACATTTCATTTTTTAAAAAAAAATACTGAGCAATCCTGAAATATGATTGTTTGTGAGTATATTTTTGAATTTAAACATTTTGATAACTTTACGAAGTATATAATGTTGGGTTGTCGGATGTTCTTACTGCGAAAAACAGACAGATTGCTAAATAAGAGGGAAAACGACAAACAGGAAAATGAGGGGGGGGGGAGGAATTTAGCTGGAGAGGAGCTGAAATCTTACTTATAAATTTTTATTTGATTTCAGGTGTTGCATTCTAAAAGCTGAGTTGCATGATGGTTAGAATGAGCGCAGCTGTCCTTGTGAATCCAGTTATACGTAAGTCATTTTGAATTTACGAATGTCATAACAGGGTGTGTACAAGTCCGGAATTTCCGGAAAGTCTGGAAATAGTACCGAATTTTTAAGGGAGGTCCGGAAACACTGAAAAAGTGCGGAAATTCCGCGAAAGGTCCGGAGTTTTTTTTTTCATTTTTTGGTTATTTTTGTCCCAATTTGAGCGAGCAATTCAAATTTTTCTAATTTCGTCAAATGGAGGTACTGACAAAGCGCGGAATGGGCCTGTTGCAAACTTTTGCTAGAGCAAAAATAAGAGTTGTTTTTTGTAGATAATGCCTCAAAAATCACGATGAGCGCATCGGCAGTCTGAAATGCACTCATAACTTCACAATCTGCGTAAGAAATTTGCGTTTTTTTAAGCTTCCCGCTTCAAAAACGATACTACGGCGTAGGTGAACATTTTGTTAGAGGAGTCGCTCCATCGTCGGCGATATTCATCATGGCCGACGCTTGCACGCAGTTCCGCGCGTAATTCAAGGAGAGTTCAAGGTCAATCCATTCGGGCGTGGAAAATATGAACGTTAACACACCGATTGTTATCTGGTCTAATCCAGTTCAGGTGTTACCTCGTCCCATCAAACGTGTTTTGGCGGATTGGCGTCGGCTATGATGATTATTGCCGACGATGGAACGACTCCTCTTACAAAATGTTCACCTGTGCCGTAGTATCGTTTTTAAAGCGGGAAGCTCAAAAAACCGCAAATTTCCTACGCAGATTGTGAAGTTATGAGTGCATTTCAGAGTTTGCCGATGCGCTCATCGTGATTTTTGAGGCATTATCTATAAGAAACAACTCTTAGTTTTGCTCCAGCAAAAGTTTGCAACAGGCCCATTTTTCTGTTTAGAAGTTACTGAATTTCTTGGGAATATACTGAAAAAGTACTGATTTCTGGCCAGCCTATTTTAGTAGACATGCGGCATTCTAGGCAACCGAGGCTCAGTATGAAAAACAAAAAATTGACAAATAGAGCTGCAGAGAACGTCGCGGCGTTTTTTAATGGAGATGTTGCATAAGTGAGGAATTTGCGATTTGACCGTTGATTTTTACGTAAAAGTTCGCGAGAAATACAATGGTGCCGCTGGTTTTCTCTGAAATCAACTCCCAAGCTCAAAAAAAGCTCTCAAGTTGAGGCCAAAGTGGAGGGGATATCCCACGCTACCCTGAGCACTTCTACATCAAAATAAACTCTCCATGCAAAGAAAGGGAGCAAAATCCATTCGCAGTGATGCCGTGTTTTCAGTTTTAGAGTCCCCAAATAAAGTGCCTGTCAATGTATTTGCTCCCTATCTTCGCATGAAGAGTTTGCCTTGATGTAGAGGTGGACTCTCAGGATAACGTGGGATATCCCCTCCATTTTGGCCTCAACTCGAGAGCTTTTTTTGAGCTTCGGAATTGATTTCAGAGAAAACCAGTGGCACCATCGTCTTTTTCGCAAACTTTTACAAAAGAATCAATAGTCAAATCGCAAATTCCTCACACATGCAACATCTCCATTCCGTGTCCAACTTTTCCACGCTCTATTGTGCGGCGGAAAGCACCACATCGCGCGATATAATCGCCAGGCCACGACGCGTGCAAAACGTCACTCCTTCGACATAAGAGAGCAACTATATATTTAAGGACGACCCTTTGTTCCCTGTAAACTTAATGCGTTTTGTGGCTCATGAGGGGACGGGGGTTCGCCTTTGCGCCGGGAAAGCGATGAAAAGCGGCGACGGAGGATGGAATTGTGAAGAAGGGATAGCGTGGGATATCCCCTCCATTTTGGCCTCAACTTGAGAGCTTTTTTTGAGCATGGAAGTTGATTTCAAAGAAAACCAGTGGCACCATCGTGTTTTTCGCGAACTTTTACGTAAGAATCAACAGTCAAATCGCAAATACCTCACACATGCAACATCTCCATTACTAAAACTTAAAAATTTAATTGATTTTTCACCCCTCAATCATTACATCTCTCTTGTTTCGGACTCAGATTTAGCTTGAAAGTTAAAACGGAGATTCGTGATACATAGCGCAGCACGTCACGCCACTGAAAGCCTCGTTACGTGCTCTTTGTTAACTTTCGAGGTATTTTTGCGGCATGTTCAAATTAGAATCCCTCTCATTTTTCGGCGCTTCGAGAAATCACCAGGCGTTGCACTGTCATCCAAAGCAGAGCCGCCGCAGCACAATATTAGATGCTCTTCATTTTTGCCCAACAAAATTTTCAATTTCGAATAAAAAAACAACGGCTTTATTCTTTATTTGTACAGTGAAACTCCCAAACCGCGTATTTCGTTTACGGTGTTTAAAAATCTCTGCTCTAATATTTTTTTTTTGAATATTTATTAGCACGTCTTTGGAAAAACGTTTTGCACTTTTAGCTTAAGAACATGAAACTTATATATCTTAGAGATAGCTAACTACTAATGATAAATGAGTGAAGGGTGAAGAAGATGAGAACATATGTAAGAAGAACTTAATGTAATCTTAAAAATATAGCTAACTATCTACAAAGACAACTGTCTAATTACTTAAGATTAGACATGATAAGTACTATGAACATACAAAAGAAAAGTTAAATTAAACTGTGTGCATACAGAAAATGTCTTTCAATTCGCTCGTGAAAGTTACTATTCCTTATTGTGATGGATGACTAAATTAAACATCGATCAAATCAGAGATCAGGTCAAAAGGATTGCGCCTTTTGAGCTTGCGAAGTGTGTTCGAGTTATCGAATTATCGAGGAGGGAAATGGCCACGACATTAGGATGAAAACCCAAGCGGTGTTCGTAATTTTCCGTCAGTTCCCGAATGTGATTCTTCACTGACACGATGCCTAAGTCCTTGTGGATATCAGAGTTTCTGATATACCACTCGGCATTAACCATCTGTCTCAGAGTCACATTCTGGAACGTCTGGATCCGTCTGATGTTACTGTCTGCAGCACATCCCCAGAACATGCAATCTCTGCTCTAATTTTTTTGTCATGGGAACGGAGTTCCCCATGATATTAGAATCGTTCCGTTGCTTTCGCTATGGGATTCCCTATACCTCTGCGACCTTGAGCGTTTCGCCCAGTCTCCGATTTTTGGTTGATTTTCCGATGTATCAAAAACCGTTGTATTTTTTAGCCAATCATGTCACTACGTCAAGTTGTGTTGATTGCTAAAATTCGCTTTCAGCGAGTTTTTTTCCACCTTGAGATGTCGTGTCTGACTGGTAAATCTGCGCAGAACCACGAAGTTCCGTTTTTAGGCAAATTCTTTTTTTTGGGAGGTTCTGATTGGTTATTTTTCGCCATCAGTTTTCTGTTCGTTGGTGCAAAAGATCGCCTTCCTCGGTGCTCTTGAGAAGCCGCCATTATCCCACCTCAAATTTTACAAATAGAAATAAAGAAATAATAACCATCGTACAAGGTGGAAAATTGCTCTGGAGGACCCGTTACGGATATATGAGCCAAAATCAGAACTCGATTGATGGATTTAATCCATGAATACAGAAATATTGCCTCAGTTTACTGCCGCGATAGCAAATGCATGGTGAGATGAACCTTGTGACACATGAAAGCATAGGCAATCAATGTCTCACAGAGAAATGCGCTTAATGATTCTCTCATATCCCAAAAGCGTCAACTGCGTCAAGGTCTCTTGTGATAAGTCCCGCACATTGCCCGAGTCTTTTGTATGCTATTTTTACTCCGCAACACGCAGACTGGTTATAGCCTAGTTGACTAATCCGCCTTAGATTTTTGAGTACGTGCGGGCAAGAGGCGATCGGGAGTTCGATACCCGATGATGGGTGTTACTTTTTAATGGTTGTATTGAATGTTTTAGACTAATCATCAAAAAATAATTAATACTAGATGATAAATGTACGAACATTTTCTCGTGAGTTAATATGTTAAACAAAAATACTGGAATATACCTCCTTCATATAATCAGCCACATGTTCCCCCAAATTAATGACGTTATTTTCTTTTTTCAATAAAGTTAATTTGCATTCAACGTGCGTAAGTTAAGCAAAAAGTACCTATTGATACAAATAGAAAGACATTAAAATAGTATGTCTAACATATCAGTTGTTTTTTTTATTTATTTTTTGTTTTTTTGTTTTTTCAATAAAAAAAATTGACTGGGACTAGAATCATTGTATTTCTGAAGACAAAAGCTAAGTTTTTTGATACAGAAATTTTATATAATCAGGGAGATGTTGACCCAAATATTGATGTATATTTTCTCTGTTCGCCCAAATTAATGATGGTATTTTCTTTTTTCAATAAAATTAATTTACATTCCACGTTCTTAAAGCAATATTTTCTCCAAAATTCAGCAAAAAATAACAATTTATACCTACGCAAAAAGTAAATAGATAAATAAATAAATAAATAAATAAAGCAATGACATGAAAGTAGTATAGGTAGTACACATCTAACATTTCAGTTACCTACATCTATTTGAATGAAAAAAATGGCAACTTAGGAAGCACATAGGTCACTTATGATGCGTATTCGGGCATATGCGTAGAGTAAAAATATCATACTTTACGCCAAAAAAACGAAACTGAAAGTTAAATGCGTTAACTTCCGAAAACCATACATAATCCAACGAAAATAAATAATTGGTAAATAACAGTTTTCTTGTATGCAAAGAAAAAAAAATTAAAAATGTTAAAAAAGAGATGTCGACACAAAATTACATAGCCCCTTCAATTCTGAATATACTAAAAACGAACTGTACCTTAACATTTTCATATCCCAGAAGCAAAAGTTCCCATGACGAATATTGCTATCGCTAGCGATTGCAAAAACCAACTTGTTTTTTTTTTGACGGGTGAACGAATGTGCATCTCTAGTTGAAATTTTCATAGAATTTTCCTCACGCAAATAAGAAAAGTCAAGGCAGTTTTTTAAAATAGCCGTTGAGTAGTTTTCCATGTAATACATAAAATCCGACTGGAAGACTGCAATGTTGCAAACCGAGATTCGTGGTTTGGGAACATCACCGTCGATTTGTAACTATTTTTCATGCAAACCTCACGCACATAGTTCCTCCAGCTTAAATTCATCCATTATTTCAGAATACTTGTGGCATGCCTTTGAGGAGTTTGTTCACTTCGCTTTTTTAGTAGGTTTAATTTTCGAGGTGGCTTTTGGAAAAACTACCGAAGCCCCAGGGAAAAAAAATTAAAAAATAAAATGGACAGTTAGTACTTCTAGATATTCATAAGTATTCATTTGCCTAAAATCTGGAGGAAACTGTCAGCTTGTTGATCGCAAAGTATTCAAAAGATGTTAACGAATTTTCTTTTGAAATTATGAAGGAATTATTCAATATGTGGCCCGTCGAATGTTTGTAATGAGGATAAAAAGCGTAGAATAATCCAGATCATTGTTAGATTAGAAGGAAAACGATAAAACGAAAAAAAAGGATTAACGTTCTTTAAAAAGAGACTAAAGTCTTAAAATTTTATTTGATTTCAGATGTTACATTCTGAAAGCCGGATTACATGATGGTTGGATTGAACGTTGCTGTCCGTGTGAATCCAGTCATAGGTAAGTTGTTTTAAATGCACAAAAGTTGTTGATCCCAAAAACATGGTAAAAAAAAAAAAACCCTTTAATGTGGTTCTTGAGATTCAAATTTTCCTCCTTTTTTCGTTGCATATTTTTCGGGTATTTTTGCACGACGAATTCAGAAAATATTCTCGAGGGGGTTATGGAAAAGCAAAATATCCTAGAAGAATTTGATTGTTTAGTTTGAGCATTAAAAAACGAGAGAAAAATTTGTTTTAATGTATGATCCAGGAACCTTTTTTCTTTTTTTATAGATAAATTGATTAGACATTTTAATAAAACAAAAATATTGTAGAAAACCAGGCATACAAATTTTGTTAAAGTTTGAACTGAATCCGTATCGGTGCTGAACACCAAAAAAACGGCAAAACACGCAAGATTAAAATAGTAAAAATATACGTATTTGTGTTAAAGTTTACTGAAATGCATTGTTAAAATCGTGTAAAAGAAAAATACGACATTTTTACGAAAGAAAAAAAAGAGAGATTTCCTAACTCGGATATGCTAGCGGTATCTTAAGAACTTTTTCTTTGATATTTAAGAATTTTTAAAAAAAAAATTTACCAGCCAATGAACGTGTCCGAGAGATAATGGGCGTCGAGGGGACGATTTTGCACGATATCATGACCAAGCAATTGGTATGGTATGGGCATGTGCAGAGAATGGCTGATACCAGGTTGCCGAAGAAGGTGTTGGAGTGGGTCCCCCCAGGTAGGCGACGGAGAGGGCGTCCAGCCAAACGGTGGGTAGAGGGCACCCATGAAGAGATGGAGAGATGCCAGCTTCCGGAGGATCTCTACCATGACAGATTCCTGTGGAGAATAGGCGTCGCAGAGCGCCCAAGCGCGCCGTAAAAGCGGCTCATACATACATACATACATACACCCAAGCCAATGCTACTAAGTATCTGCTTCTAATTTGAACCTATGTGTATGACATGAGTCAAGAAGGAACAGCCGGCCTCTCTTTTACTCCATCGGATTTCTGAGTTTTGATGAAAGCAGGTTGGGCTTAAGAGTGAGTGGTAAAGTTTTGTGTCGCGCTACCGGGACTTGTCACGAAGTTTTCTCTTTGAAATTAAGGTTTTTTTTTAGCTTTTTTTAGCTTTTTTAAAAGCTATTATTGACAGCCACTGCCAAATTAAGGCGAGACAAATCCTAAACGATGGTAAGCTGCGGTTTTAAAAACTGAAACGTTACAAAAAATCAGCGTCGCGAATTGGAGTACACTGAAAAAAAAAAACATATTGGATGTAGAGTCCAGACTCTTAAAAACATCGACAAGAAAAAATACGCTTGATTCAATCAGATTTAAGCTTAAATCAATAACCAAGCCTCTTAATTTGAGCGGATTTCCTTTTGATTTAAGCTTAAATCCGATTGAATCAAGAGTCCTTTTTCTTGTCAATGTTTTCAAGAGTCTGTACTCCAGATCCAATGTGTTTTTTTTTCCAGTGAGGTATGAGAAATTTGGTAGTTTCATCAACGATTCACGAACTGTTGCAACAACAGAAATTGCACTGCGTGCCGTTGCAGTGTAGCCATCGATGTGCAACGAACTCCTTTGAACACCCCAGAGCATCACGAAATCGTTGCCAGATCCACATGAAAATCACTTGAAAAATGACTTACCAACCCGCGGAAGCGTTAGATCAGGCAACGGCGCTCGAAGGGTACGTAATTAGCCGCTGAGTTTCTGGGTCACGTTAACATCATGTTTGCCGTATTAATTGGAGTAACCACTTTCCACGGCCGGGAGAAGGATATGCCCTTATCCGGGAAGGAAAGAGGCTCTCCATCTACCCGTCATTGTTGTCAAGGTGGCTCCGAACAAAATTTTTCCCCAGTTTTACAATTTTTTTCATTAAAACTCCCCTGCAAGAAAGGATGTTCCATTTACCTAAATCATTTTCCTTTTCGAAATTCGAAAAACAATGGGTCAGTTGCGTTGATCTCAGAAACGTGTTTTTAAAGCTCGTCCCTTGTAGATCAGCTAAAAATAATAAGATCTGTCCAAAAAGCAACTTTCTATACATTCATTAATAACCGAGATACTGCACTTTCACTGAAAAAATAAGTATGGTAACGGCTACTATAGGTCTACTTGATTTTCTATGCAATGACACTAATCAGTGAAAACGACCAGAATTATGGTAGTATTCACCAGAATTCAGGTGATTCTTACCACAATATATGGTAAATGCTACCACACAATCTGGTGTTAATTACCATACTCGGAACGCTGTGTCAGAGTATGGTAAAATCTACTATATTTTTTTTCAGTAATTTAAAAAATTCGGTTCTTGGCGTCATCTACCGTGGTGACACCCCTGGATTCGTCAGAATTTCGTTTCACGTTAAGTGACCACTTCAATTTTTTTTTTTTTTGGAAGGAATTTTATTTAAATATAACGTAACTACTACAGGTATTTCCTTGTATCTATCTACATGGTTTAAAACTAAAACTAAACGAATCGCATTAAATTTGCATGGTACGTTAGGTAATACGCTGATTATCTAAAAAAATGGAAACTGTCAAATGCTCCGCCTTCTTTTCTAGAGATATTAAAACATAAAGGTTTTTAGTTTAACCGTCCAGTTCAGATGTGATACATGAAATATTGATTAAATACCGCCGCACTGAAGCAATGTTACTTTCCAAGCGCTGAATTGGTATACTGGCACAATCATACTCAAATGGCGACCCTATATATCGGAATATGTCTGCCTTGATTAAGAAAAAATATTGCTTTTTCCATCTCTCTGATAGCTGGAAAACAGTACCGCATAGCTGACAATTTTTCCGAAAATGAGTTAGCAAGTTTGCCGCATTTCACAGTATAAAATACGCATACTGACTTTTTAATGTTTTCAATGGACCACTAGACAAGGTACGAATTTCAGCATTCTGATATATGTTTCTTTACTAAAATTTCACGTAGAATACGAAACGCACAACGAAAATTACCGAAATCAACTCCTTATGAAGATATTTAATGATTCTTGATGCGTGGATTCAAACCACCCACTCATTAAAACTCAATGCTCTACGTGATTCACATCGCGCGCTAAACGTTTATCATGATAGTCTCTGCGATATAAAAATCTGGCAACCTCAATCTTAACGCTTTGGCTCAGCTGTAGCAAATTGCTTATAGTTTTAACAACAAATGGTGGAAAATGAACATTACTCGATTGAGAAGCTTGTTGAAACCGTTGTAGTGCGCGATTTGACTCACGTAGAGTTTTGAGTTTCTTGTGAGCGGGCAGTTCAAATTCCTTGTAACCAATGTGAAATAAAAACGTTAATATCTTCGTTTGGAGTTTGTTTCATTAGTTTTCGTTGTGCGCATTGTGTTTTATGTGAAATTCTGGTTAAGAAACATGTATCAGAATGCTTAAATTCGTACCATGTCTAGTGGTCCATTCCGTATGAAAGCGCTGTCATTACATACACTGGAAAAAAAACACATTGGACCTAGAGTCCAGATTCTTGAAAACATTGACAAGAAAAAATACTCTCGATCCAATCGGATTTTTGCTTGAATTGAAACGAAATCCGCTTAAATTAAGAGGATTGGTTCTTGATTTAAGCTGGATTCTGATTAAATCAAAAGTACTTTTTCTTGTCGATGTGTTTAAGAGTCTGGAGTCTACATCGAATGTGTTTTTTTTTTTCCAGTGTAGGTCACAAATCCCAAAATTACGGAAACGGTGAAGTTTTTCGTCCCGTGAAATCGTCAGATTGCAGGCAGGCGATTTTTAGCCATCATTTTGTTCCTCAAAACAAGTTTGCAACAGCATGGTTCGTGGAAAGAGGACAGAATGACGTCACGCAATGTTCGGCCGATCAAGTGTGATTGAAAGATCCGATTCGGAACGACCGAAATAAAATTAAATCGACCGTAATATTTATTATTCGCCAGTTTCAGGAACTTTCCGAGCCGGCCGGAAACAAGTTTAGTCGGGTATTTAATTGTTTGACAGTGCGTTGCGTTAGGATGGGGCTAATGAGCACAGCTGCACAAATACAGAACTTTCGCAGCAACTTCAAAAGTTCAAAAACGACCGAATTTTCGTTTACGCCTTGATTCCGAGTGAGGGCTTATTAAATCCTATCTTAGAGCGCGGTGCAGTTGGGGCGTGATTCCCGCCGCCCAGTGGAACGAGTCAGCGGGTAAGGTCGGACAAAATCTGGAAACTTTAAGAGCGTATAACTTCGTTCGTACAAAACTTTGAGATTTTAAAAGTGGTTCCATTGGTTTCTTCGTGAAATTTTATTCCAGAAGCATACCTTTTAAAATTTAGATGGAGATGATGCATGTGTGAGGAATTTGCGATTTGACTGTTGATTCTTACGTAAAAGTTCGCGAGAAACACGACGGTGCCACTGGTTTTCTCTGAAATCAACTCCCAAGCTCAAAAAATGCTCTCAAGTTTAGGCCAAAATGGAGGGGATATCCCACGCTACCCTGAGAGTCCACCTCTACATCAAGACGAACTTTCCATGCAAAGATAGGGAGCAAATACATTGACAGGGCTGCCACTTTATTTGGGGACTCCAAAACTGAAAACACGGCAACCCTGCTAATGTATTCGTTCCCTATCTTTGCATAAAGAGCTTGTCTTGATGTAGAGGTGGACTCTCGGGACAGCGTGGGATATCCCCTCCATTTTGGCCTCAACTTGAGAGCTTTTTTTGAGCTTGGGAGTTGATTTCAGAGAAAACCAGTGGCACCATCGTGTTTCTCCCGAACTTGTACGTAAGAATCAACAGTCAAATTTCCAAATTCCTCACATATGCAACATCTCCATTGTGACGAATTAAACATCAAAATTTGAAGGTTTACATATAGTAAACATTTTCATGACCGACCTCTCTGATGGTCTCAATCCACTGTGCAGCGGAGTTCTCTGCTTCGAGAAAAAAAGTTCAGTCATTATTTGAGCCCCGGCACGGTGGCTCATTATGTCGTTCCTATGACGTAAGAACGTCCTTTTCTCGGTATAACTCTATGCTCTCTGGGATTTATACGGAAATCGAGACAGAAAGCAACAGAAACACAGAAAGCTCTTGTTTTCTGTTCTTTCGACAGAAGAGCGAAGATTTTTAGTTGCAAGAAAACGAGCTAGACTAATACCTACTACTCAATCCTAGTCGTCATCAAGTCATCATGCTACTAACTCAACTGACAACTAAAAAAAGCCGGGTTTTTTCCCCCAATTTTTTTATTTTGGTTTTGCAGCAGAAAAAAAGGCGTAAGTGTTAGTCTAATCTTCCTGCCTTCCAGGACCCTCTAAAAATTTGCCCTCTTTTACACTAGATATCGACGGTGAAACTACCAGACCACGTATCTCGTTTGCGGTTTTTAAAAATCTCCGCTCTCATTTTATTTTTTTTAAAGAAGAACGATTCAATATTATTACTTGAAATTTTCACAGAATTTTTTTCGCACTGAGAGGAGAAATTACAAAGGTTTTCAAGAATCAGCATTGAGAAGTTTCCTCTTTAAAAAATAAAGTATGACAGGAAGTTTGCGACGCCGCAAACCAAGATACGTGGTTTGGTAGTTTCACCGTCGATAGGGGTCTCACAATGCGGGTCACTGGACAACGTATGAATTACAGCACAACGCTAAGTATTTTCTCTTCAAAAGTTCACGATATTTCAAAGACCGGTGATATGACACATCCCGGATTTTAATGATTGGTTTAGTTATTAATCTTAATCTATCATACGTAACATTATGTTACCGTGATCATCAATAATGTTACCAAATTCCACGGTTCTACTATAGTGGAATCCCGCGGGACATTACTACCGTGGTAAACGTAAAATAACAGTGTTTTTTTTCTCGATGCTAATGTCAACGGACTGTTTTAAATTCCCATTACGAGGACATTCCCATCAAAATTTTCCGCTTTAATGCCGCGAGATCATTTTTTCTAGGAAATATATTGTCTCGTCTGGGAGTTTACTGCCGTGCCAAGTGGAAAATTGCCGCGAAAGCATCCGAATGTTGACAAATTTCCTCTCGGAAAATATTCATGTGTGAAATAAGTTATGAGTGTTCTTCCTTTAAATTTTCAAACGCTTTGGATCAAATTACGAACAAAATTCTCGAGCAACTACGTGGAAGACATACTTTTACTACTTTTCAAAAAAAAAAAATCGTTATATTTGTCAAAGGAAAATTGCCAACATCTAAAGGGTCGTCTGGTTTCAGGACATTCCGTCTACGATTTTCTGTCCCTGCACCTGTTTTGTCCGATGGTTTACGTCCTTGCATAAAATGAGTAACAATGACTTGGTCTAAGCGTTATACTTTAGTCCGTGTGTAAAATTATATTGACATATCGAAATGACCAAATTGAGAGAGAAGGAGATGTTGTTATGCTAACTCATTTTTTAAATGAAACTTTACTTTCTTCTTTTGATTCAATTTTTTCAAACTGTCTTCGGTGAATCCCTGGTTTTATTTCCACCCTTAAACTTTTCGATGTAAAATATTCCTTCAATATACCTTTTTTTCTCTTTTTTTGATGAAAATATTACTTCATTTTGAAACATTCACTTTTTTAAAACGTGGCAAATATTTGTTAAACCTTATCCAAGCGATGACATCGACTTAATCTCAATGAGCTGTAGTTGTGTTAAAAGAGACTATAACAAAAATGAATGAAAGAGGGGAAAAACCAAGAAGAACGCAATATTTGGTTTTAACCCATTTGTACAGTGATCTTTTAGAGTCAAATACGTCCAAGTCTGAGCGTTTGGTTGCGTGTGCGCCACGCTGCAACACAGTAGAGGCACAAAATGTAAAAAAAAAAAATTAAAATGGAAATCCCTAAATTTGCCTCGGAACCATCTTAATATTTACAATACTTTCAATATATTTTCCTTTGAGACATTTCTTTTCTTTCATTAATATAAATGAGAATAATCGATGTGGAGTGTGCAAACATTTCAAAATCGTGAGTTGAAAACCGCTGACGCCGCGAGTTCAAATAATAGAGCCAAACACGAAACGCGCGCGGAGTATACTGCCAGCACGACGCGACATGCGCATAGGCGCCTACAAATCTAACAGGGATACCTCACCCATTACGCAATGCGTGAAGTATCCCTGTTAGGTTTGTAGGCGCTTGTGCGCAAGTCACGCTGGTCGCCCGTCGCCCGCCGCGCAGCGGCAGCGCACCGCGGCGCTTCTAGCAACTATTTCTAAACAGAGGTGTTGCACAGTGTCATACGAAATAGAAGGCGCTCCAACATATTAAGAATGGCAGGCATCCTTTAAAAGTACGGAGCTGTCCTCGCAGAATAAATTAAGATACCACAGCACAAAAAGAGGGCGGTATTCCAAAAACCCACCAAGTCCTTGAACATAATTTTTGACTCACAATAGAGAAAAAAGTGACTCGATTTAGGTAGAAACGTTCTTGAGTATGCCGTCAAGAAGATTTTATTAGAATCAAGAACCAAATTGCTTAATAGAAGCGGGTTTCTGCTTGATGTAAATGACTTTTATTTTTATAAAAGCATCTTTTCTTCTGTACACAATTCATTTCTGCACTTCTGTATCATTTTTTTTTTTTTCCTATTCACGAGGAAATCTTCTCGGCAGTAAATTTGAGCATATTTCTTTTTAATTCAAGTCACTTTTTCCGCTAATGAAGTTCAAAAATCATGCTAAACGTCATTGAATATAGATACCAGAACTTAGTAAGTTTTTCTACTACCAATACCTCCTTGTCGTCGTAACTCGATTTAATTTACTAGGGAACTTTGTGCTTTTGAATGATGTCATCAATCCTGATACGTTGGGGTACTTTCAATCTCGTATGATATTGTGTAACACCTCCGTGGAGAAATAGTAACTCGAAGCACGACGGTACGCCGGTGCCGTCGCAAAGTTATCGTACACAGGGAAAATCTAAGAGCCTTTAGCTGAGGCAAATTAAAAGGTTTATCCCGTTCAGGAATAACAAAATTGGATTTTCTTGAAATTTAATTAAGTCCTGTCGCATCAAAACGATGTAAAGAGTTTTAGTGAATGTAGCCTCATGGAATTGACGCAAAAAAACAAGAAAAAGGAACAAACCCTTGAAGTATGTAGTAAGGTTGAAGTATAAGTACGCAGATGAAAATGGAAAATCCACGGACGAAAATCTGGATCCTGACGATCCTTGTAGGACTGCTGAGTAAGGTAATAAATACTTTTTTCAATCTTTGTTCACTTATTATTTTTAAAATATGCTCATATTTTTCCCGACGTTGCCACATACTACAGAAATTTATTTGTGCGAAAATGATTTTTTGCGGAAACCATAATCGGAAAAATTACCACAAATGTACTTTGTGCGGAAAAGATAGTCTCTGAATGTTCCTCCGTGGGGGTACTTAAGGGGAAGGGGCTCACACTGCGTTTATCCTTAGCACACTGGAAAGATAAACCACATTGGATCTAGAGTCCAGACTCTTGAAAACTTTGACAAGAAAAAATACTCTTGATTCAATCAGATTTTTGCTTAAATCAAGAACCAAGCATCTTAATTTGAGCGGATTTCCTTTTGATTTAAGCAAAAATCTGATTGAATCAAGAGTATTTTTTCTTGTCGATGTTTTTAAGAGTCTGGACTCTAGATCCAATGTGTTTTGTTTCCAGTGCACAGTAGTTTAGCCACGTGGCGGCCAGAGGTCTTGCCTCCTAGCATATTAACGATTCGGTCTCCTCGTAAAATCCATTATCGCGGCCGTTTGGATTTGACCCTGCGTGACGGTTCATTTGCGGCAAATCTGGCACACCCGTGAACCGGAGCCCGGAAGGACGCGCTAACTCTCTAAATAGGGTATTTAACGATTCTGCAGCTACAAATTCACCTCCGGTGAAACAAAGCTCATTTTTTTTCGCCACGGTCCGACCTCGCATCCTGGTCCCGGATCCCAGCGGAAGTTTATTTTTCAATCGTAACCCGGATCGTCAGCCAGCGCTGCTTCACGCCCTGATGCCATATCGTGCATATAGGGGGTGCGCCCTTCACCCGCTTCGCAGCCCAACTTCCACCCTGAAAAAAAAGTCACGGGCCGTATAGACATGTCGCAGGCAAATAGTGAAAGCAGGCATTTTGTCAAATGCATAGGCAGATAGTTAAATTTTGACGATTCATATAAAATTTTGTGAATTTATGGCGAGGAGCTTGTGAGTTTCCAATATTTTTTGGAAAAATAACCCATCAAACCTACGAACTCATCTCGTCTCTTCCTCTTTATTTGCCTCTCATGTTTTTAAATGATGAAATTCTAAAAATTCTGTATTTTACAACATGCCGAAAATTTCCAGATAAGTGTCTGTGCAGAAGCTAAAATGGTTTAAAATACTATTGTGCGATGCAAATTTTTGCTGAGAATTGTTCTTACAGGAGAAATTGATTATTTTGACTGGAATTAGGGAAAGAAGCAGAATTACAATCCATGTTAGAATGTCTGACTATTTGCCTAGGCATTTGACAAAATGCCTGATTTTACTAATTGCCTGCGACAGACATACCACCCGTTCCGGGCTCAAAGGCTGGAAGTTACGGGTGCTGGAGCCGTAGCTTCGATCGCTCCGGGTGTTACGCCCGGAATTGCCGGCCTCTGAGCCCGGAACGTGGACGACATTTGTATGACTTCCACCGCCGGTGTTATTCTTTTAGTGCCAGAGGGCGCTTCGCGGATCAGCGTAAGTTAATTTAAATTAAGCGGGCTCATCCAGGAATCAACTTTCATATCGATAGCCGCTTAAATCATGAAATTGGTCAGGTAGATCTTTTAGAATAGAACAAAACCTCCGAAAAAATGAGCGTTTACTTTCGTTGATTGAGAGAATTTTCAACTTTATCTCCTGTATAACAAAAAAGCGTGCGTCATACTATTTCGTGCGACACACACACCAAAAAAAAGAAAAAAAAGGAGAAGAAAATTATCTTAATCTGAATAGAGCGGGCTCATCTAGGTATTATCACCCATTGACAGTTGAGAAAAAAAAAATCATCTTGAAATAAAAAGGATTTAGTATTTTTATCGGATTTCATTCGCTTCCACCGTGTTTTATTCTTTGTTTTGTTTGTTTCTTTTAGATTTCCTGTGTTATTTTCAGTTGAACTGTGTACACATTTTGGAATTATACATGTTCCTTTTTCAGGTTTCTCAGGGACGTGCAAAAGTTTCGCGAGAAGCCTGAAATAGGGACACGTAGAGCTCCGAAGTGTATTCATAGTTAAACTTTGAAAATCACAGGAAATTAGAAAGAAAAAGTTACATAGTAAGTAGAGCATTAGAGAACGGAGTGTGACAAACGATGAAAATTCAGGGGGTCAGAGAGCTTTATTGTAATGATACGAGGTATCACAGGTGTAAGAAATTGATTTTAGGTGGGGATACTTAAGGGGATAATGAGATTTTTTCTCCCATGAACATGGGTCCTAATAGCTCACCTTGCAAGGCTACAGGCCTCTAGTTTAAAATGAATATCCGTTGTCTCGAATTCAAGACACATTTTTGAGTCGTTCGTTATGAAGGTTTGTTGTCGCGAGTAATTTTTGGTGCCAAATTCAAATTTTTGGTAATTTATGATGTTTATTCTTCAGTTTTTATGAAGGCGATTTTTGGGGAGTTGAAATTCTATCAAATGTACGCGCGTACGCATCCAAAAATAAAATCAAAACTTTTAAAATATCTTGCATTGTTCCCGACATACTTTAATTTCGATTGTTTGCCCTTCGTATGAAAAAGGACCTTTTTCTGTTAATATAAGTGAATTTTAAGAGAATCTTGTCCAAAATTTCCAGTCTATCATATGCCGTCCATTGGAACATGTCAGTGAGAGAAATGGAACATGTAAATGGAAACTTAGAGAACCTATAGCTTTCATACAATACGAAGAAGTTTTAAGATATTTGCATTGATTTTTTCTTAAAATGTTCTGTATATAGTCCCTCGCAGAATTTAAAAAAGGACAAAATAAACGCTCAAATTTGCAGTTTTATTAAAACAAATGCACATCCGAACTCGCTCAACTGTATATGCCGCTCCATGAATTGAAAAATAAGTTTTATAACTATATTTGGCAACATTTTACTGCGTAGTTTGCTACAATAATATTTCAACGATTCAACGGTGGATATCTGCAAATTATTATCTAAACGGGAGCTTTTTTCCAGTTTTCACGATTAGTGAGATATTTAACGCTCTCAGATGGATTCGCCTTGGGCGAGGAACCCACTTTATCTCACTTGTTCCGCCCAAGTTATTGTTTTTTGCCCCCGTTATTCTAATTATTTCGCAACCTGTTGTTTGTTTTTTTTATTTTTAGTATTCTGTTGTTGTTTTTCCCTTCTACCGTTTGGAAAAGTTCCAGTGCCAACACCGGATAGATATTCCCTCTCTACTGGGACCGAATTTGCTAACATTTCAGAGAGATCTAGCAAGTTGTCAACATTGTTTTCTCTCCATTTGAGCTTACGGTGAAGAATCGATGTTCGTTGGAACATCCGGTCCCGTTAAAAATTGATTCGGAACCAAAGGTTTGAATGGAGAGAATGTTTTGAAACGCAGTGAGTGAAAGGAAAGAATGATACATTTAACCGCATTCCCCGTTGATTTTGGTAAAAGCTAAGAGATATACGTTGGTCAACCATTTTCCCAATAGAATCTATTGATTTGTCTGTCCCTTGACAGACAAATACCGGTATGACAGTATTGGACAGTATACCGGTCCTCCCCGGTTCTGTGAGTGACACTGGCTGTTTCAATTTTCTCCCTGTCGTGATTTCGTGATTTTATGGTCAAAAAATGGTAAAATTGGGGAGAGGAACGGGCCCACGGTTGCTAAGCATGCGTTGCTAGGCACCTTTGTTTGCGATGTATATCGCCATACATGCGATAATCGACCCTAACTCACTATCTATCGATATATAGATATCGATTTGCCTCATGTATTTGTTGTGTTTGATTGTGTTTCATGATGTGTTTGATGTTTTTGACGTGTTTGTTGTGTTTGATTGTGTTTGGTAGGTTTGATGTGTTTGATGGGCTTTTTGTGTTTGTCGTGTTCATTGTGTGTTGTGTGTCACAACAAACACATCAAACGCATCATGAAACACAATCAAACACAACAAACTCGCACAACAGACTCGCATTGTCTTTACTCTCAGTAAAAAGGGACTCTACTCCAAGCTCCTCGAATATTCAATTTTTATTCTCTACATATTTAATATTTTACCCGCGAGAATCCGAGGACACCCGAACGTTCACATGACGTCTACCGTAGTACGGCATCGCACCTCGGAGCTCCCGAAAGTTCTCGCGCTTTTCAGTGGGAGCGCGAAAAGATATTAGGGACGCGGACTAATCCGCACTGCAAGATTTCAGTTAAATCCGCTCCGAATATCCCCGAACTCGCGTCTCCCTAGCATGCACACACCGCGCCAAAGACAACAGTTTCCGATGCGCTCCCAAGTTGAGCGCTCATAACTTCAAAGACCAGTAAAGTAAGTAACCCTTCTTCACAATTCCATCCTCCGTCGCCGCTTTTCATCGCTTTCCCGGCGCAAAGGCGAACCCCCGTCCCCTCATGAGCCACAAAACGCATTAAGTTTACAGGGAACAAAGGGTCGTCCTAAAATATAGTTTCTCTCTTATGTCGAAGGAGTGACGTTTTGCACGCGTCGTGGCCTGGCGATTATATCGCGCGGTGTGGTGCTTTCCGCCGCACAATAGAACGCGGAAAAGTCGGACACGGAATTTCTGACTGAAACTTTAAAGTTTAATCCTTATATTGTCATATTTTAAATTTAGAGGGTGTTTTCCGCGGAAAAATTTACGAGAATCAGTTAATACACCTTCAATAGCCCATTTTTTCATATTAACAAAAATACATGGAGAAAAAAATCTCGTGCGTGGGACCCGAAGTTTAGGTCATATGGATCTCTGAAGTTTTCGGATTGAGCATCTGAACGCACTTTAGGTATAGCTGTCGAGGTTCGGATCACGCATCTGAAACTTCGGTTCTTACATCTGAAAAACTTCAGTTTCCACATCAGAAAAACTTCGGTTCTCACATCCGAAAAGCTTCGGTTCTCAAATCTGAAGTACTTCAGATGTAAGAACTGAAGTTTCAGATGTGTGATCCGAACCTCGACAGCCAGACCTAAAGTGTTCAGATGTTCAATCCGAAAACTTCAGAGATCCATGTGACCTAAACTTCGGGTCCCACGCACGAAGTTTTTTTCTTCGTGTACAAGCTTCAAGAGTCATTGGAAAAGTGGCTGTAAAATTATTTACTAAAACTTCAAATGTTAATGTTTATTTTGTCACATTTCTTAACTTAAAGGGTGTTCTCAAAAGTAAGTGATATCAGGAGTTCAAACTGAAACACCTTTAATTTTCTCGGGGTTTTTTTGGTATTAACGTACATACAAGTATCGAGAGTCAGCGAGAGAGGGTGGGTATGAAATTTTTGACTGACACTTCTGATGCTTTTGTTTATTTTGTTACATTTTAAATTTGATGGTGTCTCCATCAGATAATTTTACGAAGTTCGTAATTACGATGATATTTTTATGATTATTAATTTGGTTGATTTACTTGAAGTTTTTTATAAGCCACGCATATGTAATGAAGTGATGAATTTTAGTATTTTGTGTATACTTTTGATCTCCTTGACCTCTTCAATCACTTTTAACCCTTTCCACTGTGTGACGGGCACCACCGAGGCAGGTAATTGGAAAGTGAGAACGGGGGAGCTTCGCGGGGGAGGGGGAGGGGAAGGGTAAGGGGGTTTGGGGGAAATAAATTGTAATATGCGCGAGAGCGACGCTCCCGAATTCGCCCGGTTAAAACCCCCTGACAGGCCCGCCTAGCGATGACAATGTCGTCTCGCGAGCGTTAAATCCCGACTTGGCGAATTTTAAGTTTTCACGCGTTGCCAGTTTGGCTTCGCCGAAGTTTTCACGGTGCCATATGGGACTACTTTCGTTTGTATGAAGCACCAATGTGTTTCGTCAAAGTTACCGGAGCAATGAAGTTTTTGTTCGTACAAATCTGCGAAAGAACAGTATTTCCCCAGAGACAAGAGACCCTCCACTGGCCTCCTAGTGACAGGTGGAAGATTTTAATTTCGGGGTTTCAACAGTTCCTCATGGACAATTATAAGGAAGCAACAGTCATCACCCTAATTTTGGCTGTTGACCTACCTACATGGTGGATGATGAGTTTCGGATGACGTCATGAGCCAAACAGGTTTCCCAATCTTCGGCCATTTTCGGCTTGTTTGCTAAACAAAACTGCCAACACGTTGTTAAACATCAACCACGTAGGTAAGTCAACAGTAGAATGCTGAAGTCCCGAAAGTAAAAGCTACCACCATTGCCGAGATACCAATGGAGGGTCTTTTGTCTCTGTTACTGGAACAGTGAAGTTTTTTGTCGTACAAAACTGCGAAAGAACAGTATTTCCCTTGCCGTCTATCCCAAGTATACCCTTTCATTTTCTACCAAGTTTTAACCAAAAAAAGTGTCAATCGGCGGTCAAAAACGTGAATTTCAAGTAGGTATTATTCATGTAGGAAACAACGTGCCCAGCTGCTTTGTCTAATGTGGAATAATGAATAAGGTCAAAGGTAAAATTTTCCGATTTTTATCCAAGCTTTAGAAATCTAAAGGTCATAAACTGCGTTTAACGATTAAGTTATACGAATGCATTTTTAGGAATTTCGGGTTATAAGATTTTAGAGTCTTTTTTGGCAACCATACACACACGATCAAGTTCTGAAGCAAAGGATTGATGACAAAATTGATCATATTATTGTATTCTGTGTTACTCTGTCGTTTGTTCTGTGTTGACTCCATCCGTAACACATGCTTCGAAAATCCCAGCATCTTTTCTACACAGTAAGAAAAGTAACCAAAATCTTGTGTTAACAAGGGAGATACAACCCCTGGTAAAAATTGGCAGTAGAATATGTGTTCCAAAATACCACAGACCTACGGCCGGCTGTAAGATTTCCAATAGCTCCTATAGCCGGCTACACAATTTCTTATAGCCTTTTAAAGCCAATGGCGATTAAGCAACTCACAGCCAGGCGATAAAGTGTATGCTAAACGTCACTAATTACGGATACTAGGACTTAGTGAGTTTTTGGACCACTGCTTTCTTTTTGGGTCGTAGTCTCTTGATTTATTTTGCGAGGAAAGCTCCGTACTTTTGATGGCTGCCTGCCATTCCTAATATATTAGAGCGCCTTCAGTTTCGTATGATATTGTGCAATACCTCTGGTGTGAAATGGTTGCTTCAAGCGCCGTGGCACGCTGCGGTGCGGCAGGCGGGCAGCCAGCGCTAAACGCGCATTGACGCCTACAAACCTAACAGGGATACTTCTCGCGTTGCGCAATGCGTGAAGTATCCCTGTTAGGTTTGTAGGCGCCTGTGCGTCGCCGCTCCGCTTTGTGTTAGGCTCTAATATTTAATCTGGCGTATTCAGCGTTATTCAACTCATGATTTTGAAATGTTTACACATCCTGCATGGAGTATTCTCGTTTTAATTGATGAAAAAAAAATATGTATTAAAGGAAAATATAATGGGTGTTTTGTAAATATTAAGGTTGTTCAATATCAAAATTAATGATTTCCAAAGCACACGAATTTCTACACAATTTCTTATAGCCTTTTATAATCGATGGCGAAAAAGCAACAGCCAGGCGATAAAGTGTAAAGCCCGGCTATAGGAACTATAGCCCGGCTACATGATTTTTTATCGCTTCGTATAGCCCGGCCGTATGATTTTCTCCGCATTCTACAGCCAGCTATATGATTTTTTGTAGCCTTCTTTAGCTGGGTATAAGAATTCCTATGGTATTTTGAAACGCAGCTCTTATCGCCAATTTTTACACACGAAGCATCACAAGCTGTTGGTTGATTTTTTGTCTGGTCTTCCTTGTGTCAAATCTACCAAATCTTCGGATTAAGGTGACCAAATCTTTGTGTTGAAAATCTTCGTCCTCCTTCAAAAATTAGTCGCCAGCCGCCAGGAAGGAACCTGGATATATCGGTGGTAATCCAATGTCTTAGCCACTCTCAAGTCGTGATCTCTAAAAATGAGGTGGGCGGGAGAGTACATAAGTTCAGCAGCAGGACACTCTCTTCACGATCCTGTGTCTCCTGTGTCCTGTGTCTGCTGCATTGACCGAAAGCAACGGTATGGGTCAATTCACGCAAAAAAATTGTATTGAGCAACCAAGTCCGTTGGCTTGATCTGACACGAAAAAAGTAACACATTTAACACAGAGTATCACCAAACACAGGCATTTTCATCTGTGCATGTCGGAAATTAACGTTGGCTGCGAAATTGGACCATCGCAATCACCAGGGTGGCAAAATTTCACAAAAAATAAAATTTTGAAATTTCACGTGAAATGTTTCATATTATGTCAGAAAATTATGAAATGTATTGAAAAATACCGGTTCCTTTCCATGTTCCGCAAAGTGAGAACACTTTGTCTTTCTCCTATTTTTGTGTGTTTGGTTGCGGTTTGCATCACGGAAAAAATAAAATTGTTAATTTCACAATTCAATTGCTAAAAAAAGTGACTGCAATGTTTCAATGTAGATTTCACAACACAAAAATGCTAATTTTACCACCGCCGCGGTTAAATTAGCTTACGATAGTGGTTAATGTAGCAGTTTTTTGTTGTAAAATCTACATTGAAACATTGCAGTCACTTTTTTTAGCAATTGAATTGTTAAATCGGCAATTTAATTTTTGTCGTGTACTCTAGTCCCTAAAAAATATAAAATATTTCAGTCTCGTGAAATTTCATGAAATATTTTACTGTAATGTCCAATATTTCATTTCTCTCTTATGTTTCACGCCACCCTGGCAACCACCAGAAGATTTCAAGAGCGTTGAGAAAATGTATCATGCGAGAAACTTGTTATCCTGTGGAATGAACCTGAGTTACGGCAACGGCAGACCCGGGTTATGAGTGAACTTATATTAGGGAAGTTTTGAGGGATGGCCTGTACAACGACGATGACGTGTGGTCTGGTTTTGTGCCGGCAGGAAGAGCATGGCGCTAGGATGCTGAAGGAATGAGAAATATCTCGTTGCGATCCGGCACTGTGAGTAATCTGCAGTCATCGCCCATCAGCACCGAGGTTCGTTATCCGTTCGGCGTTCAGAATGATTTCGGCCAGGTCGTCATCCCGACCAGACTCAAGGTGAGCCACACATACCACCATTTCTAATTAGTCATGAGTTTTAATAACTTGCCCTACCTATCAACAATTGAATCACTAAGAACGAAAACACACCAACTCGGTATCTCGAAAATACTTAAGTTTCATTAAAGACATTCAGTTTTCATGAAGGTCATCTATGTTAGCGCATCTGTTCCAACTTAGACCTTTGAAGTGTCCTTGACTACTTGTGTTTTGGCACCAAACATCTTTGCCTTTAACTAACTCCTTCACTTACCGTGCAGTTTTGTGTGTTTCTTGATTATTTTCATTTTTTTGCGTTGGTGTGTTTTTGTCCTCACTGATTCAATTAAGATCCAAAATTTTTCCTCCACTTTCTGATCTCCACACCATCCTTTCAAAGTTTTTACATGAAATCCCTCTCTTTTTCAAAAGAAGTGGACGTATTTCTGTCAAATGGAACTAAGCGCCAATTTGACTTCCTTTTGAGGAATTTAGAATTCCGGATAGCGCGTTCTGTCAAACGGAACTAAGCGCCATGGAAAAGCATTGAGAGCATAGGATGGAATGATCCCGGCGCCCGGTTCCGCCGCCAATCCAAGCCCCCCTCTAATTTTCTCACCCTATGGCGCTTAGGTCCGTTTGACAGAAATACGTCCGATTAATCTCCAAATGTAATGTATTCTTCGTTTGTCCTTTCTTTTAATTTTGTGTACTACCCTTTTGTGACCCCTTCTTTTTAAATTTTTAAATTCTGTACTACACTATTTTGATCTCTCATCCTCTAAAGTGTTAATAGCTCAAATGTTAAAAGCACCAAATAAACGTATCTACCAACCAACCAATCCAACCATACATTTTTTGAGCATTCAATTGCGAATCTCATGTCTTAAGGTTGTAGTGGGATAGTTGCGCTGGTCACAGAATCGTGTTTTGAACTTTTGATGCTTGATTCTTGTAGTTTAGCTAAAAAGAATAAGGTCTGACCAAACAGCAACTTTCTACGTTGAATGTTAAACAAGATATCGCGCTTCGAAAAATTCGATTCATGACGTCATCTACAGCGGTAGTGACACCCTTGCTTTCTTCCACCTTTCTTTCATCCGAGTTCCATGTTGGGCATCCAGCGCAAATGTGCGTAACAACGAAACGACTGAACGCAAAGTCTTGTAGGCGGTAATATGCTTTTCACGCCAACCGACCGACTGCACTGCTTTTGGCGCGTTGCGAGAAGTATTCATACAGTCTTGTAGGCGCTAATATGCGGCTCGCGCCAAATGCAGTGTTTGGCGCAATGCGAGAAGTATTCATACAGCCTTGCAGGCGCTAATCTGCGCTCAACGCCGGCCGCAATGTGTTTGGCGCGATTATTCGAACTCGCGTTAGAATACTCGCGGCTTCGAATGATGAGGCTTGAAAGGCCTTACTTTCATCCGAGTTTCACGTTGAACAACAACAAGTGCAAATGTGCGTCACGCTGACTAACGAAAGCAAGGTGGAAGAGACCAAGGGTGTCACTACCGCGGTGGATGACGGCAAAACCCGACTTTTCTTGGAGCGATATCTCGGTTAATACTGAACGTAAAAGTGTGCAGTTTGGACGGATCTTATTACTTTTAGCTTATATACAATAATCAAATATCAGATATCAAAAAGTTCCGGGTAGAATTCAGAAAAATCTCAAAAGCTCCGAAATTTGGTTATAGTTCAGGGCAAAGTGGGAGCACTGAAAATCACCATCATGCCCGTACTCTCTCAATATAGGTACTACTGGCCAAATGTCAGCCGCAACTTTCAAACAACTTTTCCTTTCCGACACCCTTTTATACTCCTTAAGAACCACCCTTCAGAACTTCGCACTCCGGATCGATGAAGCCAACCACCGGAAGCACTTCGTGGGCGACTATTCTTTGACCTATAAACTTTTTGTTTTCCAACATGACAGGAAGACAGTCAACTCCGAAAGACGAACGCACTTGTTTTGCATTCGTCCTCCCCGTTGAATTTCGCTCAATGTTTTATGAGTTGGCAGCACTCGGCATTATTCATACGCCCTCTGCGGAGGTGACTTTGTTGACACATCACTCATAACGGAGTCTCGGCAAACGTACCTGTTATCCGCCGAATGGTCAATCGTGACCGCCTTAAGCGCTCTCGACAAAACGACGTACAACTCTCCGTCACGTGAGCCCGCGAGAGCGTGGAGGTCCATGGACGACGCGGCTCAGCTAAAAATGGAGATACGTTGTTTTGCAGTCAGGATGTAGGCTGTACAAACAAGGCACCTGCAAACGGATTATCGACTACTGGGGCGAGTAAATACTGACCCGGTCAACCTGGTTTCAGGTACTGCTTCAGGAAATTGTGCCAATGCTTGCGCTATTCGTTCGAATGTAACACATGGTGAAGCTTTCGTGTTGGTACGAACGCATAGATCCTTAGTTTGGTAAGCCACTGGAATAGAATTTCTTACAAGAATGTGGCTCTTAACTTACATAAATTCTAAACGTGTTACAGTGGCGAGCATTGGCGGATCCAGCAATGGGCCTGTTGCAAACTTTTGCTAGAGCAAAAATAAGAGTTGTTTCTTATAGATAATGCCTCAAAAATCACGATGAGCGCATCGGCAAGTCTGAAATGCACTCATAACTTCACAATCTGCGTAAGAAATTTGCGTTTTTTTAAGCTTCCCGCTTCAAAAACGATACTACGGCACAGGTGAACATTTTGTTAGAGGAGTCGCTCCGTCGTCGGCGATATTCATCATGATGGCCGACGCTTGCGCGCAGTTCCGCGCGTAATTCGAGGAGAGTTCAAGGTCAATCAATTCGGGCGTGGAAAATATGAACGTTAACACGCCGATTGTTATCTGGTCTAATTCAGTTCAGGTGTTATCTCGTCCCATCACACGTGTTTTGGCGGATTGACGTCGGCCATGATGAGTATTGCCGACGATGGAACGACTCCTCTTACAAAATGTTCACCTGTGCCGTAGTATCGTTTTTGAAGCGGGAAGCTCAAAAAACCGCAAATTTCTTACGCAGGCTGTGAAGTTATGAGTGCATTTCAGACTTTGCCGTTGCGCTCATCGTAATTTTTGAGGCATTGTCTATAAGAAACAACTCTTATTTTTACTCTAGCAAAAGTTTGCAACAGGCCCATTTGGCAGCACCGGATTTCCTCCATTTAAACCTATGAAAATGTATCGATTCTTGGAGGGGCCAGGTGCTCCGACAAGAATCGATTATTTAGCATAGGTTTAAATGGAGGGAATCCGGTGTTGCCCAATTGCTGGATCCGCTTCTGGTGGCGAGGCGTGAATGATTGATGATCGATTTCTCTTCACTTGAAGCTATGGTAAATTATCGATTATTAAGGTGTTCGTTGCGAACACTCTGTTTTTTCGATCTTTTCCCATAGGTTTAAATGACAGATCAATCTATAAAACACGCCGCGTCACGCCACTCACGTGTTCCTTGTGAAGGAGGAGGGAATGTCCCAGTGGAATGTTAATTTGAAGAGTGGAAATTTAAAATTTGGGGAGCTCCACCAGATTTCGCAAATATCGTGTAACTATTGCTCTCATTCAACAGGAATCTTGGGACCTAAGAACAATAATTCTTGTATTGAAATTAAGACCAATATGTAGGCAAAATTTCCTATAAAAAGTCTTTAAAGCGAGGGCTTTTATGTTATTTTACAGTGAGAAGCATCATGCAGAATTTTAGTGACACTTATGACAGTGCGGATGTGCACACATGCATGCAACACTTACAAATGCTTGGATGCAACAAAGAACATCTGCGTTGCGTATCCGGAATAATGAAGGCGCTTTTCGATAGAAACGCGTGGATGCAACAAGGATCATCTGCGTTGCGTATCCGGAAAATTAAAGGCGCTTTTCAGCAGAAATGTGTGGATGCAACAAGGAACATCCGCGTTGCATATGCGGAGAAATGAAGGCGACTCAGCTTTTGAACGGAACCGAGATTGAAAAAGGTCACTTAGCTAACGCTACGTGGCTCAAAAGCACTGCCGTGAAAGCAAGCGTTTAATATGGCCATGCCCCGCGAGCACCCGGTCGGGAGCGGAGCCGTGAAGCAGCTGTCAAAGAAAACAGATACTTTTCATAATAGCCATTGATGGGTAAATAAAGCAGAATCCTGCTTTAATCCAATTACTCGTAAATGCAACCCGCCCGCCCCCGGATGTCCCGCACTCGGACCGCGGTGCCACGTTGCCGAATTTGGCAGTAATGCACAAGAAAATGGACACAGGCTTGTTGGGAATTCGGAGATTTAGCAACGCTGCCCGTGACTGGGGCTGAATTGGCGATAAATCTGATTACGGCGAGGTATTCGTGGCTCTGTTCGATTTCATTTCATTTTCGTCGTCAGCAGTGTCCTCTCTCCGAAGCGACTGACCGCGGGTTTTTCGACAAAGGAACTTCATTCGACCCCTTTAATTTAATGGTAAAAGTCGGGAAACCGGTATTTCAAACGTAAAGTTTCAAAATATCCAAAATTCTAGCTCGACTAACCACAAAGATACTGGTGTATTGCATTTTGCTTCTGATGTTTGAAGGGGGTTAATCGGTACTTCTCTCAGAATACTTATTCGGTCTGAACAAAGGCAAAGTTACACAAGTAGCTCAAAACGGAAATAGTTGAAAGAAAACAAGGGAACACTGGAAACAGGGCTGAAGTACATAAAAATACACGGGTAACATAAGTTAAAACAATTAGGATTAATACATTACTGTAGTCGTGGTTGTATAGTCTCGTAGTGCATGAGATAAGGAAGTGCCAACACCCTGATAATCTGTGGGAGGACCGAGTTTTGTGGCAGTTAGGCGTCGCAGGGCGCCGGAGAGCGCTGTGAGAGCGACTCTTGTGTATATAACAAATTTCAATAAATCTTTTCTCAAATAGTAAGGGGAGGAAGGAAAAGAAGTAGAAGAAGAATGACGGTAACTAAGGAGACGTTTCGCTGCTCCCCTAACGTAAGGACGTATCTCTTTCCCCACTTGAGCCGCAGGACACAATGAGTTATATGGGAAACAGGGCTCACGTGGAAATCAAGATACGATCAAATGGACGACAATGGAGATGTTGCATGTGTGAGGGATTTGCGATTTGACCATTGATTCTTATGGAAAAGTTCGCGAGAAACACGATGGTGCCACTGGTTTTCTCTGAAATCAACTCCCAAGCTCAAAAAAAGGTCTCAAGTTGAGGCCAAAATGGAGGGGATATCCCACGCTATATATCCTGAGAGTCCACATCAAGACAAACTCTCCATGCAAAGATAGGAAGCAAAGACATCAGCAGGGTTGCCACTTTATTTGGGGACTCCAAAACTGAACAAGTTGGATTTTGCAATCGCTAGCGATAGCAATATTCGTCATGGGAACGTTAGCTTCTGGGATATGAAAATGTTAAGGTACAGTTCGTTTGTAGTATCTTCTGAATTGAAGGGGCTATGTAATTTTGTGTTGACATCTCTTTTTTAACATTTTTAATTATTTTCTTTGCATACAAGAAAGCTGTTATGTACCAATTATTTATTTTCGTTGGATTATATATGGTTTTCGGAAGTTAACGCATTTAAGTTTCAGGTTCGCTTTTTCGGCGTAAAGTATACATACGGTGTCCCAAAAGTACCGGGACTGGTTCTGTAACTTCGAAAGTAAGATAGATACAGACATGATCTTGATTTCATTTTAAAGATCAACTCAATACCTATCGATTAAAACCAAGATCAGCTCAATCGGATTAAAATTGACCGAGTTATGGCAATTTGAAATCAGCGAGGAAAATTTACGCCTACGATTTTTAAGGAAGATTCTTCATCGCCGTAAATCGAAAAGTCGGCCGATAAAGTGATGCTTATTAGTGTATTTTCCGAAGGAAATACACTATTGCGTTTTGTGTTTTTTTATTTTCGAGGTGTCATTTATCAACATTTTGTACCATCAAACACAACAGTTGACAGTGCGTATTATTGCAAAGTACTAAAGGAGTTGAGAATGCACATTTCCCGGAAACGGTCGGACTTGAAAGCTCCGTGGATACTCCATCAAAACAATGCGCAGCCTCACACATCGAGCTTAACACGTGAATTTATGAGTAAAAATGGAGTTGAAACAATCCCGCATCCCCCTTATAGCGCTGACTTGGCTCCATGTGATTTTTGGATGTTTCCCACGCTTAAAAAGGAGCTTCGTATCGAAGACCGAAATCCAGAATGCAATTCAAAACTTCTTCAACTCCATCCCAGAGGAAGAATTCAGGAAAACAATGTTGGATAAGTGGCAAGAGCGCATGAAAAAGTGCATCCGGTTTGATGGACGGTACTTTGAAAAGCAAAAGGAAGTTATGGAAGATTCGGAGGAAAGTGGATACGAATATTAACTTTTTGAATGCTGGTAAGCGAAAAATCTTCCTAAAAACCGTAGGGGTAAACTTTCCTCACTAATTTCAAATTGTCATAACTCGGTCAATTTTTATTCCATTGAGCTGATCTTGGTTTTAATCGATAGGTATTGAGTTGATCTTTAAAATGAGACCAAAATCATGTCTGCATCTATCTTACTTTTGAAGTTACAGAACCAGTCTCGGTACTTTTGGGACACCCTACGTATGATATTTTTACTGTACACATATGCCCGAATACGCATCATAAGGGACCTATGTGCTTCCTAAGTTGCCAAGTATTAATTATTGTTAGATGATTGGTCTAAAACATTCAATACAACCAGTAAAAATTAACTGTCCCCTGCGAGATTCGAACCCCCGCTCGCACAAAAACCGTCACTTTCCCAAAGGCAGAACGGTAACGCAGCCAATTGAGCTATTTCGCTGATCAGATATGCATGGAGAAAAAGAGAACACTTAAGTGATCTCGGACGCTGAGCGGGGCTTCACAAAAGACGTCCTTGAGATTTCAACGGTTCGGCCACTGGCGTGATAAGACACAACGGATCAACCGCATTACTCTGTGAGACATTGTTTACCTATGCTGTCATGTGTCACGAGGTTCATATCAACAGGCATTTGCGATCGCGGCAGTAAGCTGAGGCAATATTTCTGTATTCATGGATTAAATCCATCAATCGAGTTCTGATTTTGGCTCATATATCCGTAACTGGTCCTCAAGAGCAATTTTCCACCTTGTACGATGGTTATTATTTCTTTATATCTATGTTTAAAATTTGAGGTGGGATAATGGCGGCTTCTCAAGAGCAACGAGGTAGGCGATCTTTTGCACCAACGAACAGAAAACTGATGGCCAAAAATAACCAATCAGAACCTCCCAAAAAAAAGAATTTGCCTAAAAACGGAACTTCGTGGATCTGCGCAGATTTACCAGTCAGACACGACATCTCCAGGTGGCAAAAAACTCGCTGAAAGCGAATTTTAGAAATCACCACAACTTGACGTAGAGACATGATTGGCTAAAAAATACAACGGTTTTTGATACATCGGAAAAGCAACCAAAAATCGGAGACTGGGCGAAACGCTCAAGGTCGCAGAGGTATAGGGAATCCCATAGCGAAAGCAACGGAACGATTCTAATATCATGGGGAACTCCGTTCCCATGACAAAACACGGCATCACTGCTAATGTATTTGCTCCCTGTCTTTGCATGGAGAGTTTGTCTTGATGTAGAGGTGGACTCTCAGGACAGCGTGGGATATCCCCTCCATTTTGGCCTCACTTTGAGAGCTTTTTTTGAGCTAGGGAGTTGATTTCAGAGAAAACCAGAGGCACCATCGTGTTTCTCGCGAACTTTTACAAAAGAATCAATGGTCAAATCGCAAATCCCTCACACATGCAACATCTCCATTTGGCTAGTTCGATCCTAATCGGTGAGCTTTGGTTTCTCGGAGGTCTTCGGTGGTTTGTTAATTTAAAATATCACCTCCACTTTGAGTCGCACACGCAACCGCTCCCACACAGAGAGCTCCTCAATTTGGAGCCACCCGCAGAGGTGCAACTGATTGTAACTATGAATTTCGGCGGTGTATTTTATGGAGCCCAACTTTGTTCAGATTATCTTGTCGTTTATTCGTACGATCAAAGCTTTTGTGTTGTTGCCGACTGAACCGTCAACCACACGCGATTTACCCGCATTTCTGAACAGTTTGACCGGGAAACTCTGACCAACTTTTGCACCGCACAAAGCAGAACTTTCGTGAATCGGAAAGCTTTTATGATATTTTTGAGTTAGCGGAGTTCATAATGGGCTCAGAAAAATCCCGAAAAGCTGCAGAGAGAGAAATTTCAACACAAGTGTTTCCTCAATACGGGAAGATCCACTGACACGTGGATTTATTTTGTTATGTAAAACAACTCCAACAGATCAATGCTTTTTCCCTCTGTTTCATCGATTGACTGTTGACATTTTACTGAAATTACAGCCGTGTTTTTTACGGCACACTCTGCATTCTCGCGCGAAGAGAAATTTCAACACAAAAGTTTGGTTAATACGGAAGGTAAAAAACAAAATAACCGTAGCCTCCGGTTGGCAATTTCAAGGGAAATTGCCAGCTAATTTTCGTGGAGAAATTGAATAAAAAAAGATTGGTAAATACCAACGTCGCAATCGGAGGAATGCATTTTCCCATGTCTGTCTTTCCACTGTTTTCTGCGCTGAATACACCGCAAACTGTACCAAAATCAACACAAAATTTGTGTTAGTTTGTTTTTCACCTCCTACATTGAACAAAAGTAACACGAGAACACGAATATTTTTGTCACTGAAGAGGACTAGTAGGGAATTGTTTGAAAAACAAATAACTTTGTGTGCTAGTCCTTTCAAAGAGGAAAACCAAATTTCTGAATTTTTACTTTCGTCTGCATAAAATTACATCGCGTTTCCTGCACTGAGTTTTTCCCGTTTGATTTCGAGATCCGGCTATCGAACGCCCTTTCCAAGCAGCAGAATATGAGAAACACAAACGAGGTTAAGCCCATACGAGGTTGGAGAGTCTTTTTGGCGAATGGAAAGCTAGGCAGGCTGCAACGATATGACTAGTGGTGCCTGGTGCATCTTCGGCAAAACCGCTGCGCCGTGTTATTGAGGAGAGCAGTACTGCCGCGCTAAGGAAAAACACCGCTAAAGCATATGAGTGTTGTCAAATTTTCATTCAGAAAATATTTATTTTTGAAGAAAATTATGAGTGTTTTTCTTTTTTATATATATATATATATATATATAAAGGTCGTTTTTCAGCACTTCCTCGCGCTCTACGACTCCTAACCTTGTTTTTCTTTTAAACTCCAAACAATTCAGATCATATCAGGAACCAAATTATTTGAAAAATTGGAAGAAAAATATTTACAAATTTTCCCAAAAATTAGCGATTTGTCAAAGAAAAATCGGGAACGCTATCCTGAGAGTTCACCTCAATATCAAGACAAACTCTCCATGCAAATATAAGGAGCCAATACATTGACAGGGCTGCCATTTTATTTGGGGACTCTAAAACTGAAATCACGGCAACCCTGTCAATGTATTTGCTCCCTATCTTTGCATGGAGAGTTTGTTTTGATGTAGAGGTGGACTCTCAGGATAGCGTGGGATGTCCCCTCCATTTTGGCCTCATTTTGAGAGCTTTTTTGAGCTTGGGAGTTGATTTCAGAGGAAACCAGTGGCACTATCGTGTTTTTCGCAAACTGATACTTAAGAATCAACAGTCAAATCGCAAATTCCTGAGACATGGAACATCTCCATTTTGAAGAAAAATCCATTTCGAAACTTTCGGCGTTACTGCTCTCTCCAGTAACACTGCAGCACAGAGTTTCATCCGTCAGTATGGCAACGATGGACGTTCGAAACAAAATATCTATTCAAGCTGTCAAACGCGGCCGGCGCTCCGCACCCAGAACATCCCCATATTTTCACGATTTTGATCGAGGGGTGGAGATGAACGGTTGCCTAACCTGGCAGGTGTTCGTTTTGTGCTTAAGATTTATCTTCGATTTTCCCGCGGCCTAGTTTCTTTTCGATTTCTTTTAGCGAAAAAAGGTGAAGATGGACTGGTATGCAGCCTCGGTGTAGTTTGAGCCAAATTTAAGAATAAAGGCTTAAGCAAAAAAAAAAAATCGGAAAAAATCGGAAAAAACTAAGTTAAACTACTGAGAAAAATCAGAAGAGAAAAACACTGAAATATGTGATGTAAAAAGGTGGTAAAAAATGGTGGTCGGTCCACAGTATTTTACGGGAAAAGCAAAGCCAAAAAGCTCAAAAACTTTCAATCGAAGTAAAAATTTTTCGCTCCTATGTGTATCAGTATAAAACTGCAGGGGAGAACGAAAAAAATAAGTTAGGAGTCGTTTTTAGCTTTAACAGCTGCTTATTATCTATTGTCCAAAATTCATAAACAAGTTTGAGTTCCGTTATAACGATTCGCAGTTTGAAAAGCTCTGTTTGTAAGAAAATCTTCTTAAAATGTTAAACTGCCACGTTCGAGACACGGAACTGCCTGATTCCTTTGCAATCGGACGTATTATACGTCACTCATCTGAACTAGTCGACTGGCAAATTATTCTTCAGGACACTTGAGATGGTTCTCGGCCCAAATCTCAAAAACATGATTCTCTCATCCAACCGGACGATAATCGTTCTACTGAAAATGTTGCCTTCTTGATTTTATCCCCATTTCCTCGTGAACTGTCACAAATGAACTTGAACGAAAGTTGGGTGTAAAGCAATTCACAGATTAGGGACAAATATTTTGACAGGACATCATAGTTCAAGAGATAGCGGTAATTTTGCTTGCCATTGCAGCCGCTTGACTGAGCCTTGGAGCAGTTTTACGCAGGATGGCAAAATTTCATAAAATTTAAAATCCTTAACTTTCATCTGGAATATTTCCAGAACTTTTAAAAAGCATGAAAAAGTATTTTATGAAAAAGCATGTTTCTAAGTATCAATTGCCAATCCTTGCCAAACAATTAGAACGATGCTGCCAGAATCTTGATTGCGGGCATCAGTTTACTAATTGGACTTATTTATGCTAAAATGAACGATATCGATGGCTAAAAGTGCGACACCACATATCTCGGTCTTGCGGTGTTTCAAAATCTCCGTTCCAAGTTTATTTCATTCTGTCCTTTCATTTGACTTTTCTGTCTTGAAGAAACATGCACCGATGGCTGTGACGTCATTCCAGCATTATCGATACGACTGGACTTATGCCCCTTTAAGAACCAGACGATTCATTATCTCTCTCAGTAACATATGCACTGTTCTCATTACAATGATAATTAATGAATCTAGAGAAGAATCTAAGGCTCTAAATAGCTCCAAGATAGAATCTTTGCTCCTTTAGTACTCATAGTGGATCCCAGGCCCCACCCATGTACTTTTCCAGCCGTAGTTTCGATATTCCTTTTGCGACACTAATTATTTCGGTGTTGGTGAAAATGCAGCCTTGTAAACGGTACTAAAGCGGACCAGAACTATGTTTTACCATAAAAGTAAACTCGCGAGACAGCGACCCAAAAATTAGGTGGGATCCGGAATATTCAAAGGGCCGTTTAAGTATTACGTACGGCATAATGAGTGGCTGTCCATCGTCTTCTCCCTTAAAGACACCCATGAGCACCCTCGCACCCCCGCATCCCTCCTCCTCCCACGTTCGTCAATCATCTCTCGGCGAATTTCATTCGATTCTTTCTTAACGAGTTGCTCATCACCATCGTCTGGCGAAAAGTTTGGTTGTCCTCCTGACTGTATTTTTGCCTATAGAGTGCCTATATGGGGAGAGTACGGACATGTAGATAATTTTGGAGGTTAGGTCATGGAGCTCTTAAGGCCCAGAGGGGCAGCCAACCTATGAACCAAAATTGTCCAGAATGATTTATTATCACAATTTTTACGGCATGCAAGCATTTTACTTAGCATTTGCATAAATTTACCCATTCTTGCGAAGGACGCCCATCCATCAGCAGCCCCCCTCTTCTTCGCCTGATATTGGAATTTGGAGATTCTCTCCGGCGTTTTTCTAGTGTTTTTCGTGTTAGAAGGTCGGCTGCTCTTTTGTCCCCAAGAGGTCCATATTTTGACAAGGCCGTGCTCTCTACTCTACTTTTGCCTTGCCTGATTACATCACTTGCATTGTCAGGACAGGGCCTTTAAAATATCGTCACCTCCCGGTCAAAGTATCACAAGCGCTATGCAACGTTTCAAAATTTCCGCCGCCATTTTATTTTTTTACAGAGAAATTCTTGGTTGAATCCGTTCGAAAATTTCACTGAATTTTATCAGCAGCGCAAAGAATATTCAGTGAAATTTTCGAACCGCTTTGTTGAACAATTTTCACGTAAGAAAATAAAATGGCGGCGGTAATTTTCAAACGTTGCATGACGCTTGTAAGACTTCAGCCGAAGGTGACGATATATCGTCTCCGGTGCCGAGCAAGGGAACTCCGGCAACACTGCTTGAGAAAGCGCTTTTATTGCATTTTTTATAAGCTACCTCCGCCTTTTTTTACCGCGGCAAAAAGAGTGATTCAGGGACCCCCTCCTCCCCCCTCCCGCCCACGCTGCAAGAAAGAAACACGGGAAGAATAAAGTGTTGTCTCAGAGCCACGGCGGCGTGGCATTTCATGGACCCCAAATGTGCTCTCGTTTTCAGGAATGCGGTTAATGCGTTTCCGAATTGAATATTTGGGCGAGGTAGATCCTCGCCCTCCAAAACCGCGTAACTAATGCGAGGTTCACCCTGCAGGTTCGTGGTTTTTACTCGTGGCGTCCGTTCGGAGGTTTTTTTTGTGCGCCCGACACACTTCGCTCATAGTGATGATTAAGTCGCCTGTTTTTCCGTCCCGAAAGGTCCTCAGATTCAGTTTTCTTCCCTTTTCTCTTTTCCCTTTTCCTCGAAAGGGCGCGGTGTGGGACTAATGGCGTTGGCCGCTTCGCTTTTTCGCTGCCGTGCTAGGGAAAAACGCCGTATAGACCTTCAGGCGTTGCCACATTTTTTTACATAAAATACGAATTTTCAAGAAAATGTGTGAATATTTTTCCTCCGAATTTTCGAACAATTTGAACGTAATATTTATCCGAGTTATCTGAAAATTTCAAGGAAAAATATGATTGACTCTCCTTAAAAATACGTGTTTTATCCGAGGAAATTTGGCAACTTTTGAATGTTCATGCGGAGTTTTTCCTTAGCACGGCAGTATGCTACACGTGATTTGTGCGGGTTGGAGTGGATTGAGCTTGCCAGGAGATTAAAGCTACTTTTTGATTTTTATTCCAAGATTCGGGCGCATTTTAGGACCTTTTCGACCAAACTGCGCATACCGAGGGCAACGGTCGCACCGTGGATGGAGTCAAAAAGATAAATCGGACTGAATCGTCGTAGCCCGAACGAGGGAACGTAACTCCATTCCAAAGTTGCAAAATTGACTCAAACAATAGAATTTTTTACAAGAAAGGACCTGTGTGATTTTTGTTCAAAATTTGTCAGATTTTTGCATGAGCTTTGATGAGAAATCATTGAAACTTTTAGTGTTCGATCCCTAATATTCTACACTTGAAATTGCAATTTTTGAGGGGAAATTTGGCAACATTGAAATGCAGTTACATTCTTTCGAGAGGGAATCGACAAAATCTGGCAACTTTGGAGGCTTATATTATCAAAAATATGAAGCAAGATAGTTGAGGAGAGGCTTCATTGGTTTTTTCATGAAATTTCGTATCAGGAATACCCCTAGAAATTCAGTTTGTGACGAAATACACATCAAACTTTGAAATTTTAGCCAACAGTTTGGTGTCCGACCTCTTCTTCCAGCTCGTTGTGCATCGTTTTTTTTTTTTTTTTTTTTTTTTTTTTTTTTTACAAGCATGCAATATCACGCACATCGTGAATTTCTCTGCCAAAATATTCAGAATAAAAGAAAGAAAAATTCAGGCAAAATACAGAGCATATGAGAGACTATAGAACGACACGAAGTGGAAGTAATCACAAGATTTAGAGGCCGTGTTCGAAACTTACAGGCGCCAACGCGCCAAATGCGCCTAAAAAATGAAGGCTCTGCGCCAACGTGGCCCCTAAAAATTGCCCCCTAAAAATCTGAATTTTCATATTAGGTGATTATTCGAAATTTTCAGCACCACAGGTGAAAGCTTTTTCTATTCTTCACAATTTCATCATTTGTGCTTTTGTCTTCCCCAAGTTACAGCTACTTACTAGTTCTGTTACGAAAACATCTTGAGTCTAATTTTTCACTAAATGCGCCGTAATACTAAATTCAATTTGGCCCCTAAAAAATCTTCAATGGCGCCTAAAAATCGGGCTTGATGCGCCACATGGCTCCTAAAACTCAAAGGTGAGTTTCGAACCCTGTTAGAGAGAGATACACAAACTTCCCCTTGTAAAATGAGGCCAACAATTCAAAGGACCAAACGGATTAACCTCACGAGCGAATATAGTTACTGATCCGGTAGCCTTATAAACTGTAGAAAATCGCACGTTCAAGCAGGCAAATACGCTCTGCATAACGAGACTGGAAACAATTACCTATCTTCAATCATTAATGAACACTGTTAGGACACCCTGTGAAGGGGTCGAATTCTGTCGTGGAAATCAACTTATTCCTTTTATCCGTTTCCAAGAATTGATTCGCCCTTTTATTGCTCTCCTATTGATTACGGCTTATTCCTGAAACTATAAGTGGGCTGGATTTAGGAGAAAAAAGTCGAGGAGCTTTGACGCGTTTCTAGGAATTTCCTCGAGTCTTGGCCTGAAAATGCCGAATAACAACCTTCTTTTCGTGACTCCTGAGTTGTCTTACTCAGTGGCGTGGCGTGCTTTGCGATATATCGATTGATCTGCCATTTAAACCTATGGAAAAGGATCGATAAACAGGGTGTTCGCAGCAAACACCTTAATGATCGATTCTTTGCCATAGGTTTAAATGGTATAACAATCGACACATCGCAATTCACGCCACGCCACTGGCTACGATTGCCCTTAAAGAACGTTGGGTTTTTCCGTTCATTGAACCAGAATTCCGCGAATGGTAACAATAGGCTTTCACGAAAGGACTCTGTCCCGAAATTCCGTCATTCGGTATCAGTGAAAATTACACCCGGAGTAAATAATAACAAGTTGGTTTTTGCAATCGCTAGCGATAGCAATATTCGTCATGGGAACTTTTGCTTCTGGGATATGAAAATTTTAAGGTACAGTTCGTTAGTAGTATCTTCAGAATGGAAGGGGCTATGTAATTTTGTGTCGACATCTCTTTTTTAACATTTTTAATTTTTTTTCTTTGCATACAAGAAAGCTGTTATTTACCAATTATTTATTTTCGTTGGATTATGTATGGTTTTTGGAAGTTAACGCATTTAACTTTCAGTTTCGTTTTTTCGGCGTAAAGTATGATATTTTTACTCTACGCATATGCCCGAATACGCATCATAACGACGGTGAAACTACCAAACCACGTATCTCGTTTGCGGTGTTTAAAAATCTCCGCTCACATTTTATTTTTTTGAAGTAGACCAAATCAATATCATTCCTTGAAATTTTCACAGAATTTTCTCCGCACGAAGAGGAAAAATCACGGAAATTTTCAAGACTGGACGTTAAGTAGCTTTTCATTTAAAAAATAAAGTATGACAGGAAGTCTGCGACGTCGCAAACCGAGATACGTGGTTTGGTAGTTTCACCGTCGATAAGTGACCTATGTGCTTCCTAAGTTGCCATTTTTTTCATTCAAATAGATGTAACCGAAATGTTAGATGTGTACTACCTATACTACTTTCATGTCATTGCTTTATTTATTTATTTACTTTTTGCGTAGGTATAAATTGTTATTTTTTGCTGAATTTTGGAGAAAATATTGCTTTAAGAACGTGGAATGTAAATTAATTTTATTGAAAAAAGAAAATACCATCATTAATTTGGGCGAACAGAGAAAATATACATCAATATTTGGGTCAACATCTCCCTGATTATATAAAGGATGAATATATTAGTATTTCTGTATCAAAAAACTTAGCTTTTGTCTTCAGAGATACGATGATTCTAGTCCCAGTCAATTTGTTTTATTGAAAAAACAAAAAAACAAAAAATAAATAAAAAAAAAAAAAAAACTGAAATGTCAGACATACTATTTTCATGTCTTTCTATTTGTATCAATAGGTACTTTTTGCTTAACTTACGAACGTTGAATGCAAATTAACTTTATTGAAAAAAGAAAATAACGTCATTAATTTGGGGGAACATGTGGCTGATTATATGAAGGAGGTATATTCCAGTATTTTTGTTTAACATATTAACTCACGAGAAAATGTTCGTACATTTATCATCTACTATTAATTATTTTTTGATGATTAGTCTAAAACATTCAATACAACCATTAAAAAGTAGTTCCCATCGTCGGGTATCGAACTCCCGATCGCCGGGTGCCCGCACCGAATCAAAAATACGAGGCGGTTTAGTCAACTAGGCTATAATGGATCCACGTGGGCGAGAGTAAAAATAGCATACAAAAGACTCGGGCAATGGGCGGGACTTATCACAAGAGACCTTGACTGCTTTTGGGATGATATGAAGCGCATTGCTGTTTTGCTGTAGGAGCCATGGTTCGCACTGTTTTAATGCGTCTCGAGGTTCATGCCAGCACGCATTCCGATCGCGGCAGTTGAGCTAAGGCAATATTTGCGTATCCATGAATTAAATCAATCAATCGAGCTCTGATTTTGACTTCTTTATCCGTAACGAGTCCTCCAGAACAATTTTCCACCTTGTACGATGGTTATTATTTCTTTACTTCTATTTTTCAAATTTGAGGTGGGATAATGGCGGCTTCTCAAGAACACCGAGGTAGGCGATCTTTTGCACCAACGAACAGAAAACTGATGGCGAAAAATAACCAATCAGAACCTCCCAAAAAAAAGAATTTGCCTAAAAACGGAACTTCGTGGTTCTGCGCAGATTTACCAGTCAGACACGACATCTCAAGGTGGAAAAAAACTCGCTGAAAGCGAATTTTAGCAATCAACACAACTTGACGTAGAGACATGATTGGCTAAAAAATACAACGGTTTTTGATACATCGGAAAATCAACCAAAAATCGGAGACTGGGCGAAACGCTCAAGGTCGCAGAGGTATAGGGAATCCCATAGCGAAAGCAACGGAACGATTCTAATATCATGGGGAACTCCGTTCCCATGACAAAAAAGTGGGCTGCTTCCAAACGCTTCTCTGCTTTTTTACTACTTTTGTCGACGATGTACTACGGGACAATGTCCATTCGAGGCTTGAGTGAAATTCGACTTAAACTTTAGTAACAGATCCTCACAAAGGATTACAGTGCTCCGTTACCACAAAAAATGCAAAGCATGAAAGAAATTGTTTTGAAATGATGACAAACTTTAAGGATGGTAGCTTGGTTGATATGTGCAGTGATTTAACCATACATAGTTCATTAAGTACTAACCTTCAAATTTATGAAACCTGCAATATATGATCTTCTATATTATGTACTTTTTGCAATGATAAATAATTGCAATTTCTCTCCAGGGTGTATCTCTGAAGTTAAACTGTTATATTTAACACGTATAACGTAAGAATAATGTTTTTCGTAAGGCTAAGCTAAAGGAGTCCTTAGACCTCCCTTAATTACAACGTAAAGTGCATCGGGCCTTCCTAAGAAAAATGAGCTATTTAAGTATCGACTATGAAGACTACCCAAATTTCCAGAATTATTTTCTTCTAAATATATTTCTACAAAGAAATGAAGGAAGCGAGCATACTATGTTGAATTCTACACGCAAGTTTCGTAAAATTTGCACTTTTTATGATACGAGTAATTCTAAAAATTTACATGATCACAATGTTAGCCGCATGTAGCTTTGCAGTGGAAGGGCGAGCTGTTTAAGGTGAGCCAATGGACGCCATATTTTGTGTCAAAACGACATGAGATTTATCGCATCGATTAGTTTCAGATTTCAGCCGCGTAGCCCATTTCAGTGGCGAGGTGTGAATGATCGATTTTCGATATTTCCCCTTTAGAAGCTATGGTAAAGAATCGATGATTAAGGTGTTTTTTGCGACCACTCTTTTTATTGATTCTTTTTCATAGGTTTGGTAGGTTTCATAAGTTTAAATGGCGAGTGGATCGATTTATCGCAAAGCACGCCACGCCACTGTCATTTTTATCGAATTATATGAGAACGCATTTCTGTTGTCTTGAAACTAAAGAATTCACCTACCATTGACAAAGTAATTCGACGAAAGAAAGGCAAGGTTTTTTTGGAGGAAAAATGTCGCATTTGAGTGCAGTTTCGAAATCAGCACGAATGCGCTGTTTCTTCTCTTGGAAAAAGCCAGCCGTATGTTGAATTTGTTTGTCAAATTTGGCAGTTGAATTTTTCAGTTTCGTGACAACAGAAATGAGATCTCATAATTGGATGAAAATGGCAAGTAGCTGAAAATATAGAACTAATCGATGCAATATATCGCATTTTGTTCTTACTAAAAACACGGAAAAAAATTAAATGTTGATTTAGCATTTATACTGTTAAAAAGATGTCCGACAAGTTTCAAATGCTGATTTCACATTTTAACAAATGCTAACGGAACTACGCCCACTGCAAAACGTACAAATTAAAATGTTATGTTAGCATTTTTGTATCGTAAAATCAGCATTTGAAACTTGTCGGACATCTTTGTAACAGTATAAATACTAAGTCATCATTTAATTTTTTTCCGTGATGGCGTCCATCGAATCACCTCACGGAACGACTATGAACACGGTTCCACCGTCAGAAACGAACCATCTCCAAGTTTCTTCTTTTTAATTATTCCGATGCAGGAAATTCCGTGAGGAGTGGCTGAGGACGGTAAGGAGGCAGAACTCGTCAAGTGTCGGGGGATGTTACAGCGGCACCCCTCCACGGACGAGTCACCCTTGCTACTCTGCCCGACTCATTACAGTCTTAGGAGCCACCCCTACAAGATGACACGCCCGGAAGAGCATCAAACATCCCCTAGAATTTTACAGCTCGTTAGCGGGAAAAGACGACAAAGTAACGTTGAAGTGAGGCCGCGATGTATAATAAGGTGGCTAATTGGCAAGACACCTGGAAGTTCGGCCCTGGGGGTTACCGCGAAAAAGGGAGGGGCGTAAGGAGAAAAGAGTCACGAGGGAACTTTCAAAGAAACAACGCATCGTCAAAAGAAGCGGTTCTCAACCTGTGATCTAAACTGAGAGCAAAAATTGTAATGATTCCTTAGCAGATCGATTAAGGTGATTCGATGGACGCCATATTTTGTGTCAGAACGGCATGCGATATATCGCATCAATTGGTTCCATTTTGTCGGCTACTCGTCATTTTTCTCCAATTTTGAGATCGCAATTCTGTTGTCAGGAGACTAAAGCACTCACCAATTTTAACAAAGAAATTCAACTTTATAAAGCCGTGGTTTTTCAGAGTGAAAACATCGCATTCGAGCGCAGTTTCGATATCTGTATCGAATGCGATGTTTTTTCTCTAAAAAACCACGCCTTTATTACGTTGAATTTCTTTGTTAAAATTGGTTGTTGTCTCCTGACACCAGAATTGCGATTTCAAAATTGGAGAAAAATGACGAGTAGCTGAAAAAATAGAACCAATTGATGCGATATATAGCATGCCGTTCTTGACATAAAATATGGCGACCATCGAATCACCTTAACCTGTAGCTTCTGGATTTTAGAACATGTCGACGGTGTAAGTTGGCAATCACATAACTCGGTGTTTCCTACGATTCGTCCGGAAACGTCAGCCGTGTTGAATATTGTATAGCATCCTGGTGCGCATGGAATGGATGGAACGACGAACGACTCCTCTTGCAAAATTTTCACATATCGACGGTGAAACTACCAAACCACGTATCTCGGTTTACGACGTCGCAGACTTCCTGTCATACTTTATTTTTTAAATGAAAAACTATTTAACGTCCAGCCTTGAAAATTTCTGTGATTTTTCCACTTCGCGCGGAGAAAATTCTGTGAAAATTTCAAGGAATGATATTGATTTGGTCTACTTCCAAAAAATAAAATGTGAGCGTAGATTTTTAAACACCGCAAACGAGACACGTGGTTTGGTAGTTTCACCGTCGATATGCCGTAGTAGTATCGTTTTTAAAGCGGGAAGCTTCGAAGAGGGCATTTTTCCAACGCAGATTGTGTCGTTAGAAGTGGATTTTTAGACTTTTTCGAGACCCTCATCATGACTGTTGAGCCGCAAGTTCGGTTAGATACATCTGGACTGCATTTTGCAATTTGGAACTATAAATTCTGGCCCGGTTTAAAAACAACGTATGTGCCATTAGTTTCCCTATGCACATGAGTGTTTTTTCAGATGAGCCAGAATTTATAGATCCAAATTGCAAAATGCAGTCCATCTCTCCTTCTCCTTCTGGCTGAAGTTTGACATAGGCCCATTCCTGTAAAATTAGTTGAAGAGCCACCTTGATTCGGGGGAAAAACATAAACACACGACCGATTTATGATTTCACAACAAAACGGTATCAAACCTCGCCCTGAATCCGGAAGAAAAATCTTTTAGGAACCACTGCTTCAGGACTTAAGCTTTTTTTTTTCATTTTTTCTTTACAAAACTTTCTTTGAAGATTGATTCCGTTCTGGCTAATGACTTCAAAATTAGCCTTATGACCAACTGACGCCGTTCTCAGCTATGAACTTGCTCTCCTTGAAGCCTTGGTGACATATTACTGCACGATCTCTCACCATCCCCCATCAGCTGATGCTCTCTGTGAACGTACCAGCACTTGAGTTGTGCGTGTACCAACGGCCTCTCGGGAGTTAATGATATGGTGTCGAGAAAAAACCCTCAGGCTGATTGTCAGAAACTACTTGAAAAGGGATTTTCGTTCCTTTTCTTGCCCTTATTTCGTCAAAAATGCGTTGACAATGTTCCGAGGAAAGGCTCTCTGTATTTTACGCAAAGATCAGCAGGGTAACTTCCCGTTCTTGATAGGAACAACATTTTCTTCTAGCTAATGTCATACGATCAAACCGCCTTATCAATGTATCAAGGTTAGGTGTCGTGATTGGCTTATTTGACGCTTGGACTAATCACAGTATTTGACCTTGTTGTATTGATATCGTGGTTTGATCGTGTGACATAACTTATTTATTTGCTCGACAAAATCAACGTACGTCGCATTGGTCAGCTATTAAAATAGCTTTTCAGTATAATGGGTCAGTTGCGCTGGCCACAGAATCATGTTCTTTGGTTGTGTTCTTGATTCTTGCAGATCAGCTAAAAGTAATAAGATTTGTCCAAACGGCAACTTTCTACGTTCAATATTAACCGAGATACGATGCGGAAAAACAATTCTGGTGAATACTCATGTTTCATAATGCTTAAGATCGCACTTTATTTAATGATCCATTCAGTCGCGAACATAGAGAACTTTTCTAACTTGTCTCGGAAAAAATATTTTATCGGAAGAAACGCTGAGGCAACGTTGGAATGCTCATACGGCGTCGAACTACGACATGGGCTTTTTAAGCCCCATTATTCGATGCCGCGATTATTCTAAAGCGAGTTCGAATAATCACGCCAAATACAGTGCGGCCGGTGTTGAACGCATATTAGCGCCTGCAAGACTGTGGGAATACTTCGCGCATTGCGCCAAACACTGCGATCAGCGTGACCCGTATATTAGCCCCTACAAGACTGCATGAATACTTCTCGCATTGCGCCAAAAGCCGTGCATCCGGCGCAGTTCTACTGTGCTAAGTAAGAGCGCCGTATGAACATTCAAAAGTTGCCAAATTTCTCGAATAAAATATTTATTTGCAAGAAGATTTTTTCATAATTTACCTTGACATTTTCAGACACCTTAGAATAAATCGCGGACAAAATTGTCTGAAATTTTTGAAAAATAAATATTCACCATTTTCCCAGTATATTTGACTTTTATCGAAAAAAATATGGTACAAAACACGATTCTGTGTCCGCAGCGCAACTGATCCATTAGTCTCTTCCCGCTTAAATCTCCCCCCTCCTTTTCTTCATACGGTGCCTCTAAAATTTTCGCAAGAAGTTCCTGTTATAAGTAACTGTATAAACAATCCTTTTACATGTATGTCAGCGATGATTAATATTTTCCTTTCCTCGTAGTTTTTTATCATTTTTGTATGTTTTTTGTTTCAGGATGAGTCGTTGAATTCGAACCCGCGTTCACCAAGTTCAAAAACAATTCCACACGTTGGACCATTTGCTTCTTACCCGTCTTCCCATTCCAGTAGCTCTCTTCAAAGGTAAGGACTTGGCAAGTGGATAAATTTTGTTATGTAAAAAAATTCAAACAGATCAATGATTTTTCCCTCTGTTTCATCGATCGACAGTTGACATTTTACTGAAATTGCAGCCGTGTTTTTTCAACCAAATCCCTCGGATCTTGTGAAAAAACCTGTTTTTTACGGCTCACACTGCATTCGCGCACGAAGAGAAATGTCCACACAGAAGTTTGGTTAATACGGGAAGTGAAACACAAACGAATCGTAGCCTTTGGTTAATAATTTCAAGAGAAAATTCCCGTTAGTTTTCTTGGAGAAAAATATAAAACGAGTGGTGAATACCAACGTCGCAATCGGAGGAATGCATTTTCTCAGTCACTCCATTGTTTTTTGCGCTTAATTCACCGCAAACTGTACCAAAATCAACACAAAATTTGTGTTAGTCTGTGTTTCACTTCGTGTATAAACCAAAAGTAACACAAAAATACAAATATTTTGTGCATTGAAAAATGTCGCGTGAACATCAGAATATTGCCAAATTTCCCCCGGTGAAATACGTGTTTTTAAGGAACATTAAAAAATCCTTAAAATGTTTAGGCTCGACACTGCATTATTATTCCTGTTTGTGACACTGCGAAGGCCTAAAAAAAGGACTCAATCAGAAACGGATTCGCATTGTCTTTACTCTCAATATTATTAACGGACTCTATAACGGTTTAACTATAACCCGTTGAAATTTATGTATTACTATAAGAAATTGGCAACGTCCAGAGTCTCATAAGGCGTTCTTCCTCGCTATTTCGGCACTACGGCAGCACGGTTTTTGGCCGGGAGGCGTTAAGCGTGGCCGAATTCCAAGATCCCCTCTCTAAGTCCATCAATCATTGGGATTTTGACACAGAAACATAATCACCATTTAGTCGAGCGGGTGAAGAGCCACCCCACCCCTCTCCTTCGCGCCATCCACGCACCTATCACAATGCCTCCTCCGCTCCCGGCCAATCTGAAGTCTTCCAAGGAGCTCTTCTTTCGTCTGGCGCATTTCACCCTCCAGCGTTCCCAGATTTCGCCGGTGGAACGAATCGAAAAACGAGAAAACGGGCGAATTTTTGCGAAGCGATTCGGTCGACTTTTTCAACCGGATCGACAGGGTTGCAAACCAAAGGAGAAAAACGCTCAGATGCAGTCAAGAACTGAACTTAGCTGCTTGATGAATTCTGACGTGCGTTTTGCATCCATCAATTTTTCAACCCATCTCGAGAGGTGGTTCGAGCTAGAGTCCCTCTATACTGAGAGTGAAGACAATGCGAATCACTTCCTGGTTGGTTCCCGTATTTTAGGCCTTCACAGTGGCACAAACGGGAATGAAGATTTCATTTTCACCGGTAATAGATGAAATATCATAATGCATTACAATCAAAACAAGAACGATCGAACAAGAGTGAAAAGGTTAAAGGCAAAGAAGTGCGTAGTTATTGGTGCTGCCATCTACTGGTTGAGTTTTTATAATCTGTTCAGCTGATCAGATCTTGTTGATGCTTTGATAATAACTGATGATAAATTGATCAGCTTTTTTCTATTTACAACCATGCACTTTTTTGCTTTTAACCTTTTCACTTGTGCGATTGTTTAATTGTGCCTGTTTAGATTTTAATGCATTGTGATATTTCATCTACTACTGGTGTTTCTCTGTGTTATTTTGTGATTTAGCGCTGAGGATGGACTTGATATCCGAAATGTACATCCACTGAAACAATAAACAAATAGCGTGTGAAGGCAAGACTTTCTTCTTTAATTTAACAATTAACTCGAAGTAACCGAAAAAACGGGAATTTTCACTCTGCTGGTTTTTTGCCGTTATTGTGGTCCCTTGCCGCAGTGGCCGTAATAGGTTAATATTTCTCAAATAATCTGACAACAGGGCAGGTCTGCATCTGAGGCGTCCCAAAGGATCGTCGTCAAATTTTCGGGACTCCATCGCCCGACTATAATGTCCCTTTCAGGCGCCGCCTTTAAGTCGGGGTCGGGTCGTGTCCCAGAACCTTTGTCACCGATTGTCACCCGACGGGGCTCCGGAGGGATTTTCCGCTGCTCATGAAGTCGGAAAAGCTCCGCGGAAGGAAACGAGAACCGGAACGAAAATGGATTTCGAACCTGTCACGCATGGAGGAAAGTCGGACGCGAAAATCGGTGTCCTTTAAGTATGGAGAGAAATCCCCAGTAGGAGGATTATTTCGTGATCGAAACGAAGAGCATAATATTCAGGATGTTTAGCAAAGTTGAGTCACCGAACATACTCGGAGGCATCAGGGAAAATCTGGGCAAACTTTATGAAATTCGCGAAAAAGTTGGACTAGATCTTTCAGTACACTGTTGAGAATCCCGGCCCGAAATTCACGCTTACTCAGTTGCTATTTTGACTACCTGTTACTCTGAGTGCATGGATCCGGCGCGAATTTTGCGCTCTGGTGGGAGTGAAAATCTGACCGGCAAACGTAAGACGGACCTGCCGCAGCATGGATTTGAACGGCGTTTGAGTTTAGCAGAGATTCCTTCTTGGCTTAGAAGGTTAGGGATGACAAAAATCCTGCCGCAGATCATCAGTAAGCAAGAGCGTTTCACCGATGCGTCTCTACTCTCAGCTCTAGTGGAGAAAGAAAGAACTTTATTTGCTTATGTACTGGCAAATTCGCCATCATAATACCTATCGGCGTAGCTAAGCGGTAAGGCACTCGCCCCATGACCCGAGCGTTCACGGTTCGCGCCCTCGCGGTGGAAAAATCTTAACGCCTTGATCATATTTAGAAATGCCGCGTAGGGCATCGCAGGGTTATTTTTTCCAAAAAATCTGAGTGAGGATTGCATTTTGATTGAAACGTAATCGAAAAGGGCTCCTCTTGCTTCAGAGAAACTTCTGAACCCAAGGTCCAGGGCAGAGTTAAGAAATTTCATGAAAGATTACAAAAAGAAATTTCATAAGGAAATTTCAAGAAATTTTATGAGGAAATTTCATGAAATTTCTTGTGAAATTTCAAGAATTTCATACGATGAAATTCCTTTAGCAACTCTGGTCCAGGGTCCCTGTATGAGGGTATACAGTAGTATACAGGGGCCGTCCAATAAACTTGTTTTTTCTTGGAGGAAAAAGCAGACTCCAGACAGGAATTAATGTAGCATAGTGTTCAGTTAACATCCTTTAGTATAAATTACGTAAGACCTTTTCCCCATTTTTTAACCCCCATACTTCTCCTTGTGCAGCACCGTAAGGCATCCCTTAACCCCCCCCCCCAAATTACGTAAGTCTCGACTAACCCCCCCCC
>NW_017547276.1:412443-445920 GCF_001854935.1 Bemisia tabaci | reverse complement strand
AAAAAAAAGAGCGTTTAATTTGGTTTGAATTTAAAAGATTCCTGCTTGGCCCGAAAGGCGAGGGTTGACAAAAATCCTGCGGCGCGTGGGGAGTGCAGTGAGTCTGCAGAAAGGAAACATCGATGCTCCCGATTGCGCACCAGACAGTTTGCGATGGAAATTCGGCAGGATTTTTGTCATCCCTGCCTTCCGAGCTCAAGGAAGGAATCTCTGCTGAACAGTCGACTCGATTTGAACTCGAGTCGCGGCGCTGTAATTCAAGTATACGTATAGGATTAATGTTCCCTCAATGTAACTTCCCCAAAATCTTAAAAAATATATAAAAGTGTGTTTATAATGGGAGGCTCCTAGATCTAATGGGACTGGGGAGAGAGGGGGAGATCTAGAGGGGGACGGGGGGCAGTTTATGGGTGGAAGGACAATTTTGGGCCTTGGTAATAGAAGACGAAGTATAAAAATCATAAAATGCTTCAAAAATCATAGAAAAAAGCATCCCATCTATCAACTAACCATACATTCTGAATACGCGCCAGTATACTGCGCACGAGTATACTGCCATTCGGCGCTGTTACCAAGATGCCCTGAATTCACGCTACTTGAGGTACCTCAACTAATTCGTGCGTCGTGGGTGATATTTACGCTCTGATCTATTCACTCAGAGTACGGCGCAAAATTCGTGTTGGATTTTTTTTTCACGCCGGCTATTCACTCAGAGTAAGTCATTGATTTTTAACAGTGTAAGGAACAATGTTTCTGATTCATCCACAAGAACACCCATCTGCATGGTGGAACTAACTGAACATCCCCCCCCCCCCAATTTATTTGGCTTCTAGCCTTTCTTATTTAATAAGTTTGGAATCGACAGACATCTATAGACGTATGTGATTTTATTATAAAGATTTAACTGTCCGTAGACATCAGAGGGACTTTTGTGTTTCAAATTCCAAAACTGGTGAAATCAGCAATTTTTTCCTTCTGAAAATTGTCGATTGTCAAGGAATTTTGAGTTTGAAAAAACAAAACAAACTTTCGCAAGTGTTTCTATGTCGCAATTTCACAGAGTATGTTGAAACTTAAATCTAAATTGAAATGTGAACAAATGCTTTTGAAATCATCCTAAAAATTCTCACAGATGTGTAATGTTCGCTTTCTGAAGTATAACAACACAGACTTTTGTATTCTATCCTATCGGACTTGGTCTCATCCTTGCATGAATTTTTTTGCCGTATGCACAACGGTTTGTTATGCACTTTTAATAAAGAAAAAATCTTGGGTAATGAAAAGTCTTGGATTTCATAAAAAAAAACCTATAAAAATTTCGAAAAAGTCCTTAACATGCTCTTCAGTTTTTTAATGAATCTGCTTTAAATATGTTGAGAGGAAGCCTCCGCCCCTTTTTTTTATTTTTCTTGTTTTTTTTTTTGTTTTTCTGTTTTCTTTGTTTTTTTTTTGCAATGTAAATCCTAAGTTTCAATTATATCGTCTTGCTTCACTCAAGGATAAGTACATTTAAAGCATGAGGCGCGGCATACAGCTATATCAACTTCACGGATGAGCGTGAAGTATCCCAGGAATTGAAGGCGTTTCATAAGAGACAGTTACAAGACACAGAGACAGTTACAGTTTAATACAAGAAATTACACGAAATTATTTGCTATCCTGTAAACTCTTCCAAGAAAGATCCCTCTTAAAAGTTATTGTGCAAGTTGATCCACAAAGTTGATGCAATTAAAATAGAGAGTTTATACAAGTTTCCCATCCTATAGCAGACCGGAACTTCAGGGGTAATTTTTTTCAGAGGAGGGATTTTCGGGGTTTTTGGTAGTATTCTAACAAAAAGGGACTCTTTTGGATTATTTTACGGTACAACGAGGATATTAAATTCAGGGTCACGAGTGTGGATCGCATTTAGCAAAAAGGAACCAGCGTGAATACTGTGTTTTCAAAACTGTGCAAATTTGTTTTTCCTTTTTAAAATACTGAATATATACACAGTATTAAAATTTACTCAATTATGCCTCTTAAAAATTAACAATTTTTTGGTGGGATGCAAAAACTATTCGCTCTTTTGTGAGATTTTTTAGATAATAATAAAGAAGCAACATTTTAACAACACTGTAATTAATTGAGGCACTGGATGCAAAGAGGGCACTTTTCGGTTGCAGTGTTTCAGAGACTCCTCTAATATTTAATGCATCGCAAGGAAAGTGAATGCATCCATTTCACTAAAAATTTTACTGAATATTCCTTATGATTCCACAATTTTCTATGGAAAGAATTCTGGAAAAAGCGTCCATTAAATTGTTTCTCCATGGTATTAATTAGCAACAGAGATCCCGAGACACCGCAATCGAGAAGTGCCCTTTTCCCATCTAGTGCCTCAATTGCGCTGGTTCAGTTTTGGTAAATGCGATCCATATATGGACCGCGTTTAACAGAAAGAGACCAAGCCACATCAGCTATTGCCAATTTTAACTGGGCAATTTAATTTTTTACGAGAAAACGTTTGTGCGGATCCCGTTGAAAATGTTAAGGAATTTGCTTCGTAGTATGGAGAAAATTCACTGAAATTTGCACAAAATCCGCACAACTGTTTTCATGTAAAAAATTAAATTAGCCGATTAAATTTGGCAATAGCTGATGTGGCTTGGTTCCTTTCTGTTTATCGCGGTCCATACACTGAAAAAAAATATCGGTGTATTTACTAAGAAAAGGGTAAAATTACCAAGAATTCAGGGTTCTATTTGATCCCAGTTTTTTCTTGGTAAAATTACCATTTATGGAATTGGTAATTTCACCGAGAAATCTCGGTAAAATTATTGAATTTTCTCGGTAATTTTACTGGACCTTGGTAAAAACGCCAATATTTTTTATCGACTGTGGTAGAATTACCGAGATGAAATGGCAAAGTTACCGGGAATTGATTACCAATGAAAGTGGTATTCTTCTGAAAAAAACAGTAAAAATACCGGTTTTTAGGTAAGCTTACCAGTCTGTCTTGGTAAAATTACCAATAATTGGTAAAAAAAAGTGAGATGGTAAAGGTACCAACGGACCTTGGTAAAAACGCCGAGAATTTTTTTTCAGAGGGCAATCGAGAAGTGCCCTTTTCGCATCTAGTGCCTCAATTGCGCTGGTTCATTTTTGCTGAATGCGATCCGTATATCGTCTCTGTTCTGCTGTAGAGGGCGGCAACCCAGCAGGGATGTTTAGCGCTCCGTTTGTTTTTATTATGTGCCCGCGTCAAAGGCGAGCGTGTAACTGTCACAATTTTAAACGCCTACGGCCGGCTGCTTTTCACCACCGGTTGATTTATTGTTCCGTAACATGCATGCGCCCGTTTGCCGTTGCCCCCAGACGGAAGAACGTAACTGCATTGCGAGGTGAGCCCCGACCTCCGCATAACTCCATGATTTCCGGGGCTCATCTTTAAATGTACTTACGCCCTCACCTCGAGCCTCGCGTCCGGATGTGAGACTTGTTCTCACTCGCGCGAAAATATTTTTATGACTGGCATTAAGCGTAGTGAGAGTCAGTGGCGAGGCGTGGATGATCGATAATCGATATTTCCCCATTTAAACCTATGGTAAAGAATCGATTATTAAGGTGTTCGCCGCGAACACCGCGTTAATCGATCCTTTTACATAGGTTTGAATGAGAGATCTATCGATACATCGCAAAGCACGCCACGCCACTAGTAAGAGTAGATTGTCCAGCGCGTCAGTGATGATCGGATCGACGACGGTTATTGGCTAATTTAAACTGTTTACAACGTCCAATGGCGAGGCGTAAATATCTATTATCGATGTTTGTCTATTTGAAATTATGGTGAAAGATAGATTATTAAGGCGTTAGTTGCGAATGATCTGTCTATCAGGTCCATTTCACCAGCCCCCAAGCCGCCTGCAGCCACCCCACTTCCACAAAAAAATATGAAAAATATGTCATCGTTTTGTAACTGTTTTGTAACGTTTTGTAAGTCTAAAGTACGCCACGCCACTGAAAATATCGGAGTTATTGTTGGAGTGAATAGAGTGTTGGAGTTGCAAATTTCAGCCTGAGCCAAAAGACGAGTTGCTCTTCCTAGAAAATAGCTCAAAAATTACTATGAGCGTATTTGGAAAGTTCGAAAAGGAAGAGTGGTGATTCCAACGTGGAAGAGTCGCCACTTTCTCCCGCAGTGGTGATTCTTGAAAGTTGGCAACATTGTTTTCCCTCCATTCGAATGTATGAACGGGCCTGGATACACGCTCAAATTTCCGATCAAAATGATGACAAAAATGGCGGTCGAGAGTTATCTAAATTGTTACCTAAAATTAATTAACACAGCGTGTTGATTTAAATAAGCATGAAATAAGCACGGTTGTGTGGAAATCAGATGTCGGATGAGACCCACAGTTCCATCATCTACCATCAAATTTTCGCAGGCCGCAAAAAATTGATGGTAGATGGTGCGCACCAGTCACCATTTGATCGGAAATTGAAGGGAATTTGAGCGTGTATTCAGGCCTTAAAACAATCGATTCTTTGCCTCACCTGCAATCGATACTTTCAATGGATTCAAATGGAAGAAAAACAGTCGTGCCAACGTGCTAGAATCACCTTACACTCTCGGAGAGAACATTCTTGTTGGCGAGGAACATCGAGGCGGACCTCCCATCGAGAACCGGTGGCTGAAACTAAATTAACATAATCAATGATGAAAAAAGTGCTTTATCGATTGAGGCCATTTGACAGAAAGAACGAGTTGCAATAATCAACCCGCCGACTTTAAAATTGTCAGGGTTTCCGTCGGTAGAGCTGGGAGAGTGGCATCAGGAAATTAGCGTTTCGGTGGCAGCGTTATGTTGTATCGGTGGAAGTGCAAGTGCGCGTAAAGAGAGTGCCTATAAACGCGAATGTGGTGGTCGTGATGGCAGCTTTCCGCTTTATTGATTCCTAAACCGTGTCACAATGAAATCAATAGTCACCACGGGAGAGTGCCTAAGCTCTACTGTCCTGCGGGCTGATTGTTGAAATTGTTCGATAAAGCGATAGACAAAAAAGGCACAGGGAGCATTGGGAGGACAGCAGGGAACGCTCGGTTCATGTGATTGAACCTAATTTTCTATGTAGAGAACAGTGACGAGGCGTGAATGATCGATTATGGATATTTTTGCATTTGAAGCCATGATAAAGAATGATTTAGCTAATGATTATCGATGCTTTTCGTGGGTTTAAGTGGCAGATCAATCGATGTATAAAAAATCACACCACACTTCGCTACATAGAAAATCAAGTTCGATCATACGAAACGAACGTTCGGTGTCCCGGACACATCAAACCGTTCAGTTTTTCAAACCGAAATTTTGTTCTGTTAAATCGAACATTCAGTTTGTGCGAGATCGAACTTACTTTTCCAGTTCAGTTCAATCTAAAAGTTCGATCTCAGGAATCAGTTTGACGAATTGAAAGTTTGCGTCTGACAAATTGAGTGGTCAAATCTACACGAGACATCGAATTTTCGGTTCCGATAATTAAACTATTCTTCTTTCAACATGCCCACTCAAAATGTAAGGAAGCTTAAATTTGATAAATATACCGATTGAAATTGGATCTCTTCAGCTGGGAAATTCTATTCTTTTTCTCGATAAGGCATCCGGGCCGATTATTAAAAGTAATAGATAGAGCGATAGACAAAGAAGACAAACGGTATGTGGATGGTTCCTATTGGTGGGAGCGGGTGATTGTAATGGACAAAGGAGGTGGGTAATAGGCTGACTAACGAAACCCCATTTAGGAATTGATTTGACGAATTGAAAGTTTCGAGTACCCTTCCTATCGATACTTTTCCATAGGTTTAAATGGCAGATCAATCGATTTATCGAAAAACACGCCACTGGTAGGGAATACCTGAAAATCAATCGATATCTAGGAAACACGGCAACCTGGCGTCACGGAGATGCACGACCTGAGAATCCAATTAAGCAAGCGTCACTTTTCGCCGTAAGAGCGGGAGCCAGAGGCCCAGCCCCCCATCCACCCCTCCACCCCCCCCCCCCCCGTGCCGCCTAAAAATCTCGTTTTTAGCATCGGCGGTTTCTCGTTCGGGTCGGAGGGCTCGAGGCGGGAAGCACCCGCGGGCCGCGTCTTAACCGGAATTAATTGCTCGCGCCTTAAAATACTGTTTAGGCAACCTGCACCGCTTTCTTATTGCTCACCTGCCAGAACGGGATTAATGTGTTGCGGATTGCCGCCCTGCCAAATTTAGGAGGAGCATCCATTTGAAAATGAGTTTCCGTCTGCTGCGCGCTGGAGCTTGTGGGATAGTCAAACACTGGTGAAAAAAAGTAGCTTGGATCAAGAGTCCAGACTCTTAAAAACATTAACAGGAAAAAATACTCTCGATTCAATCGGATTTTTCCTTGAATCGAAGATCCAAGCCTCTTGATTTAAGCGGATTTCCATTTGAATCAACAGTATTTTTTCTTGTCAATGTTTCTAAGAGTCTGGACTCAAGATTCAAGCTACTTTGTATACCAGTAAACACTAAAAGGCCGAATTTCATTCAGAATCAATACAAATCAAAGTATAACGGAGAATGGGTCAGTAGCGCTAGACAAAAAAATCGTGTTTTGATGCTTGATTCGTGCAGATCAGCTAAAAATGATGAAAGCCGCCCAAACAGCATTTTTCTACGTTCGATATCAACTACGCCCTATATTTACGCGCCTCGAAAAATTCGGTTTGTGACGTCATACACCGCGGTAGTGGCACCCTACAGAGCGACCGGCTAGAGCCGCATCTTAGCGCCTACAAGACTGCATGGATACTTCTCGCATTGCGCCAAAAGCAGTGCAGTCAGTCAGTCAGTCAGTCGGCGTGGAACGTATATTAGCGCATTCTGTCCGAGCAGCAACTATCTTCGCTTAGTATTAACAGAGATATCGCGATTTGATAAATTTGGTTTATGACGTTATCAACCGCGGTAGTGACACCCTTGGTTTCTTCCGCCTTGCTTTCATCCGAGTTACACTTTGAGTAACCGGTGCAGATGTGTGTTTCCCTGACTATTCAAAACTATGTGGAAGAAACCAAGGATGTCACTACTGCGGTGGATGACGTCATAAATCGAACTCCCCAAAGCGCAATATCTCGATTAACACTTAAAGTAGAAAGTTGCCATTTGGATTGATCCTAATATATTTAGCGAATCTGCAAGATTCAAATATTAAAAAATAACTCTGTAACCAGCGTAACTGACCCATTTGCAGATGCCTGAAATTTGCTGAATTTCATGATTAACTATGAGAACTAAACACGAAAATGTAATTGGTTTCTATATTGAACAATCGGAGGAAATATGTCAAAATAACCCTATGACTTAAAACCTATGTGTTCAAATAGAAAATTCCGCTAAATGACGTCACAAAGCGGTACATTTTCTCACATTTAAATCTACTTCTCTACAATTTCCTATCAGAGTAAATTCATGAAAAATACTGCGAACTCGGCTCATCAAGCACTCTCCGATACAGCAATGATATTTTTTCGTGCAAATTCTCCATTGCAATATAGTTAAATTTTACTCGAAAATTAAGTCAATTTTGATTCGATTTCCTTTTTAACAATATGGAGAAATGGTGCTGGGTCCACACGATTTTGCGGGGGAATCAAAGCCAAAAATTTCAATTAAAGTCAAAAAATGCGTTTAAAGCTCTAATAAGTACCAGTATAATACGTCCTTTTGATTCTAATTGAAATTTTCGGAACTTTTTGGCTTTGTTTTCCCGACATGGTGTGGACCCAGCACAATTTCTATAGCTTGTTGCATATGGTTCGGGCCATTTCTTAATGTTCTTTCTCGTTTCTTTTTTGATATGGTAACATACTTTTATTATCTTTAACAGGGTAGAATGTGTCACAAGAACGTATCATATGCGATAATGATAATAATTCTCTGAGTAATATTCGTCTTTTCTGGTGTGTTGAGCAGCCTAGAATCGTCTGTTGGACTCGCGGAGAATATCGGCGTCGAGTTAGAGACTGCCATCCGCACAAATGACACCGCCAGAGTCAAACGCTTCCTCAACTTACACCATGACAAGTTTCAGGTGAGTTCCATTATAATCATTTTTCCATCGGCCTTCTCATTCAACATCCTTTTTGCCTCGAATTTTTAACCACTGTAAGGCACATCGGACGTTTTCGCACGAGCCGATTCCGTTCCTTTTAGCCTGTATACACCAAAAAAAAAAAAAGATTGGTAGAATTTACCATTCCTTTACGCTGTATTTCACACAACGTGAAGGAATGGTAAATTCTACAAGTCTTCAAGTCGATTTTGCCAGAGGAATGGTTACCTGTACCAGTATATAGTAACGTTACCTTTCTTCTCACGGAAAAAATTAAATTGTCAATTTGGCGATTCAATTGCTAAAAAAAAGTGACTGCAATGTTTCAATGTAGATTTTACAACACAAAAATGTTACTTCAACCACCTCCGTGGTTACATTAGCTTACAATAGTGGTTAAAGTAGCATTTTTTTGGACAAATCTTGCAGTCACTTTTTTAGCAATTGAATTGTTAAATCAGTAATTTAATTTTTGCCGTTCTGGTAGAATTGACTCTGAATTGAAGCTGTGTGAAATACAGCGTGAAGGAATAATAAATTCTACCAATCTTTTTTTTCAGTGTACGTCCATATTGTCTCTCTGATTAGTTGTCATACACGGACTAGGATCAGACTAGGATTGAAGAATACAATTCAATTCAGCTACTTCAAATATATGAAGTAGCTGCTAATTGAGTACCTTTACAGACAGAGTATGGCCAATGGCCATTCGTATCTTTTTACTACCGGAAAACTGTTCCGCTTTTTGATTGGTCAACGAGTTTTTAGGCTTCATGATGCTCTTACGGCCGTAAATAAACAAACAAGATGGCGGCTCACCGTAACATCGATAAGAAGATTTTGACAAAAATTCCAATTATACGGCAGTAACAATTTAAACTAGCATATCTACGAATAACACACGAAAAACACATTAAAACATTGTTAAATCGCCTTTCACTTTTATCACAGGAGGATGTAAGATGTGCATAACCTCAATCTTGCTTGCTGATAACGGCCATCTTGTTTGTTTATTTACGGCCGTAAGAACATCGTGTCCGCCTATTTTCACGCGACCAATGAAAAACCGGAACAGAAATGGCCATACTTTGTCTATAAAGGTACTCTAGCTACTAATCGTCCGAAAGGAGTATTTAGCTCCTCGTTTCTCCGCGACTTAATGGATGATGTTTCCGGACTTATTTAGTACCCGAGAAGCCCGGACGAGTATTGAATCCCTGCGATCTCAGAAAACGGAGTCAATATCAATAAATTCGTATAAATTTAATCCTCCCGCGAGATCATGAGATGAGACGCGTCTTGATGGGAGACGGCTCTACCTCGGTGAATAACTCCTAATACGATACAGTGCCATATCCAATATAATATATCACTTCCCAGTTCGTGCCTTTTCAAGCCCTCTTCATGCAGATGTAACGGCATTGCCAGATCGAGCAAATATTTTGCAAAATACGTTCACTGGAAAAAAAGTAGCTTCGATCCATAGTGATCCGATATTAAATCCTTAGCGGTGAAGAAGAAAAATCCCTAGATTTCGCTGAGAAGCCCTAAATCCCCAGATTTGCACAAATATTCCTAAAAAGTCCCTAGATTTTGCAAAAAAAACCGCCAGTTTTAACGTAGCAACATGACGTCATTCGATGTATCGATTTGCAGTATTCAAATCTGATTGGCTCGTTTGAATTTTGCCGCTCTCTGAAAGCAGTGCTAAACCAGACCAATAAAATGAAAGAATATTAGTTGAGTTTTTATTATTGGTTCATAAATTGAACTATTATTGGAGGAGTTGTGACAAACTTATCTAATCTACTAAAATGCGTTTGTTTGAATAGGCATTGCCTCCAGATGACGTCATTATAGGTTGTTAATCTTTTCTTTTTTAAATATATTTTTATACTATTTCCCAAATCCAAAAAAAATCATAAAAAATACTGTTAAATCTGCTCTTTCAGCCTTCTCAGATGAATAACAAATTTGCGTGCAAATTCTCCATGCGCCCAAAAAGGGTCTCCGAAAAAACTACTCTTACCTTTATTCTCAAAAAATTAGCCATTGAAAATTTACTAGTTTTTTCAACACACATAGTTCTTGACTACATTCTATGCTTTTAGCGTGTTCGTAGACATGACCATTAAACCAGGCAACCGCGGTCAGCACTGCGCGTAATAGGTTGTAGCGTTAGTTGAGCTCAGACCTGCCAGTTTTCCCTGAATATGCAGAGTTTTGAATTTAAAGCAACGACAAATCGGCACATTTTCGCGAAAATTGGGTTTCATCAGTTGAGTGGCGTGACACACACTCGGCAAATTCTAAGCTGTATTGACAGAAATGCAGCTAGAAGAGGATCATACGGACATATTTCCGCCAAACGGAAGTATCTGAATTTAGACGTGAACCCTGTTATGCATGTATTCGTATGGGTCTCAGGGCTCAGGTCTTAATGCACATAGTTCCGCTAGGCAGAAATACGTCCATATTCTCTCTGAGCCAAAGCCTCCTTAAGATCCGCCCATCGTATAAGGCAACCTCATAACGTAGCCTATGGTGTGGCGTGCTTTGCAATAAATCGATCGATCTGTCATTTAAACCTATTGAAAAGGATCGATCGGCATGGTGTACGCAACGGACACCTCAATAACCGATGCCTTACCATAGCTTCAAATGGGAAAATATCGATAATCGATCTTTCACGCCTCACCACTGAACGCAGCCGTGTTACTCAAGACAGCATTGATGACCAAATTTTCAAAATCTAAAACTTAAAAATTCGACTAAGTGTATGTAAATCAACCGACTGATTCACTAGGACAGCATAATTCGCACTATTGCAGACCATGGGCATGCAACTATTTTAACTTCAGGGATACGCGTGAAGTATCTCAGGAAATGCAGGAGTTTTAGGAGGGACAGTTTTCCGACGAGTACTTGCAGCAACGTGATAGGAATCGCTCTCCTGAAAAATATGCCTCTTGGAGTAGTTTGTAAGATAATTGATTAGTTAACAAAATGAAAAGTCCTGAGTACGAGAATAACACCGATTTTATGGTAGCATATCTTTGAGATTGTCGCATAAACAAAATATTAGGAGAAAGCTGTATTTTTCTTCAAGATTATACCTGCCTTTGCCTCAGAACCTCAGCAGCGTCGCACCACGTTTAATTTTTACGTTTCTGCACGAGAAAGAAATATCGTATGTTTTTAATTCAATTTAAACAAGTAACGTCAATGAAGAATGAAAGCCATGGGAGCACAACATTTGATTCCTTGAAATAATGGCCGGTCGCAAAATGGAATTCAGAGCAGCCTTGCGCGCCGTCGAGCGCTCCACTGAATCTTCCAGTCTAATAGGGAAAAATTTCGAAGAGAGCCGTTTGTTTCGAACAAAAAGAGTAGCGGAGATTTCAGGTTGGATCTCCGTGAGAAAAGAATATTCCGAGATGAATTCTTTTGCCTGAGGATTTCTGGCTATAAAAGATATTTCGAGTCTTTTGCCTGGCAAGCCGCATCTCTTCAGCAAAGCATTCCATGGATGCGAAGGTTTCTGAATTTCAGCCTCCTTTGTTGTCTCGTCGTAATAAAAAATATGAGATGTGAGTTTCATGATAATAAATTGAACTCATTAGACAAACTGTTAAGCGCTCTGCTGGTGGGGAGCGCTTTTAGATTTCAACCTGCCTTTTGAATTCTAGTATTTTAGTGCAATATGCGTTCAAATGGCACACCAGCTAGATAGCGGCGAGGGGCCCAACATACTTAGAATAAGTTAATCTGCGATACCGATGCTTCTGGTGTCCAAGTAGCGAGGACGATAATAGTTTTCTTTTATAATTGCTTCCGCAATTCTACTAAAAGCCGCCGTGTTAGAAAATGCCGTATGGTTCTCAGATGGTTCCCTCTTTCCGGCTATCAAGAGGTTAAAAATGCATCCCCCAAGAATTGATTTCATCGAAGCCCTAGTACATTGTGACTCTATTGTACTCTATGGTATTGATACAGCCCTTAGGCTCCTAAGTCTCGCGACACAATCTTTGCGCCCAATCGGATAGACACAAAACAAAGTTTGCATGCTAGTAAATGTTCAGAACTTTTTAAAAAAAGAAAAGGAAGCCTTTTCTATCCCACCGAACGAGGATTCCAGCCCCAGAAGCGACATAGAGGTCAGCTATGTGGCCTGCGGTTTTCTACCACTGCTGTCCTGGTATTCCTGCCGGCTTTTTGGCGGTTTTACTTTCGGAGTGTCACCCAAAAGGATATTTTTCTCTGCGTGTTTTAAATTTGAGAGAATAGATACATGTAAATAAACTTAAAAAAAAAAAAAAACCTCGTCAAACCACTCCGGGTCTCTCTCGCGTTTCACCTCGAAATAGGACTATAACTAACATCCAATAAAACACTCACCTCAGCCTGATCCTTGCGTTCAATGGGTTTTAACAAATCTCCCAAGGTTTTTCGAACGTTTAGGAAAACTTGATCCGCAGACCTCATGAGTTCTACCATGATAAGCGTTCTTCCATTTCTGTTCTTCCAAAAAAAAAAAAAAAAAAAAAAAAAAAAAAAAAAAAAAAAAGAGAGAGAGAGAGAGAGACAAGGAAAAATAGCTCCTGTCCTGTCTTTGATATTTTTCAGTCATTGGTCGGTCATCGTAATTCTCATCAATTAAGATTGGCCCGCTATTGATAATCTCTATGATAAAGGTGTCTCGCTGTCGTGTGTTCCTCCAAACGCGGAGGGTATGACTTGAAACTAAAAAAATATACGGTAAAATTCTATCTCTTTCTAAAATATAAACAATTATACATATTCTTCCTGTAAAAATGCGAATTGAAAATTAGAGATACAACAAGAATTTTGTACCTTTTGTCCGCAAGAGATCTTTTTGGCATTAAACGGCTTTCAATTTCCTATTTCAACCGGACTCATTGCTTTAACTGCCCCTACAGTTGCCGTTACGCAAACATAATCCGTTTGAAGTGCATCCATCAATTTTTTTAACTCATCATCCTGTAAGAGGTCTGGTGAAAGTGATTTCTTTTTTTTCTTGATTTCGAGTTCATTCGAATCCATTTGTCGTATTTGGCCTCTGAGTTTCTCAACGAGTCTCGTAAACTGCAACATGAGAAGGCAAGCGATGAAAACAAAAGCCTAATCCAGAGGTTGCGTTAGAGCAATAAAACATAACCTCAAGGTGAGATCATGTGTCGAATATTTAGTGTGTTAGGTCATTACGAATTTGACGTTTATAAATCATAAATCAATTTATAACCTCTTAAACTTGAAAAACGTCAATTGTGAGAAATTATGCAGATTCGGAAAATTTCTGCTGATAAAAACTAGATTCTCTCACGAGGCCGTGTATTTTTTTCTGCTAATTTTTCGTAGATTTTGATTTGCGATTCAGTGTAAAGAGTTTAATTTCAATAAATTTTCAATTTTCACAAAATCCAACAAAGAAAAAATGTATAACTTTTTTCAAATATAAATATTATACCGGAGAAAATGGAACATTAAAAAAATTAAAAATTAAAAAGCACCTTGAAAAAAAGCACTCACTTCAACCTGATTGGCAACTCCCAAGGTCCAAAGCATACCTTCCAGCGTTTTTCGAATTTCAATGATAATTTCATCTTGGGACGCCATTAGATTCAACAGTTCTTTTACGTTTAAATCCGCCATCAGTCTTGACTTCGAGAAGACAGCTTGTATTGCCTCGAGCCGCTCAGTCTCAGCTTTTTTCATTTCATCTATGTCATTTTTAAAAAATTCCAGAGCTTCATTTGGGGCCTTCATTTCGACGGAAAATGCCTACGAGTGAACATGCATCAATTTAAAAGTTGGAAGGTCCAATTAAAAATGTTATAAAAAAATTGAATGATCAAGAATCATTGTCTCACACCTAGCAAGTGGAGCACCCCATTAAAAATATGTGTGATGCGAAATCAAATATTTAGACAAATAATTTTTCAATGCCAAAAAAAACCAAACTTTTGAATAAAACTTATCAAAACTTTTTGAAAACTACAACAAATTAATATTACATTTCGGAATATTTATCCTTCCTAAATATAAGCGTTTTATAGGATTGAAGGTACTTGAACTTACTATTCCAGAGCAATTTTAGTTCAAAAAAATATTTTCCATCAGTTCAGCCCAAGCCAAACTAATATATATATTTTTTAGGGCAGGTTGTGCCAGTTCAGCTATGAGGGAATGTAATTTGGGACTATTAGAAATAATTCATTAGATGATTCTTACTTCACCTGGGATGTAAATTAACACAAAGATTGTAAGAAGTGACGCTGAGAGTTCCCATAGTGAAACCATTATATCTCCACACTTGAAAAGACTCTGGACTGTTTGTGTGTCTTCTAATTTTGTAGTACTACTATGGCACATTCTACATTGTGTTGCACTCACGTGTAAAACAGTGTAACACTACACTTTGTTTCTTAAGTTAAACAAATTAATCGGCATCAATACTTGAGGTCTAAAAGTGCCAAGTTCCAATCGCGTCTTGTTAATATTTGTCCGCTTTACACACGTAACAGTAAAAAGAAAACGAGGTGCCCAACTATAATTTTTATTTACGGAAAGGCCTACACTTTGTGATTTGCAAAAATCGTGACGGATATGGGAAACTAAGGATCACGAATTTTTGTGTGTGGGGATTTTTAATAATTAAATATTCCAATTTTTACAGGAGAGCGTTATGCTTGTCTACTTTTTTCCTTCATTTTCTTTTTTTCTCCGTCAAATATCATGCAGTCCGACGCAATTTAATTCTCAGTTCCTATTTGGATGTTCGTTAGTTGTTTAATGGTATTATCACACCAAAGTGATCTGTTGTTGATATGCCTTTCAATAACCGATGCTTAGTCGCCTGGTCAATGACGTCACATTTTCTTCACAGCTTATGCTAACATTCTCGGTCACAATGTATGGTGGAATGTATAACGTCGTTATTACTGGAGTTACATAGATTTACCGATATGGAACTGAATTCTGACGGAGTTGAAACCTTTCGATATGACGATTGAGCTTCATCCCATACGCCAATTTTTTTAGTCGAGGTAACCAAACTTTTCAGTTACAGAGCTGAAATTTGGCTCCAGGAATAATTTTCTTCATCAGAGTATGGACCCGATGAACTCGGGTTATCCAAAACAAAGTTCAATTCTTATGACCAGAAGTTCGGCTAACTGGATAAAAAACTTTGGCTTTCCGTCGAATCGAAGTTTTTCCTCTTGATATTATTTAACACTTTTCGTAAAATTGAAACGAGGGCTTTGAAACACTGCGATCGAGTCACACGTTCTTGCAGTTTCACCTCCGAAACCTTCGATTTAAAGCCTCGTTCAAAAGGTAAGGAACTAATAAAGGGACGACCATCAAAACAACCCTTAAGCATTCCCTGAAGGAAGACCGTGAAAAATGAAAGCGACACCAATTTGGCAAACCCCAACAGGGAACATTTACCCCAGCCCCCCTCCTCCACCACCACAACCACCGGCTCACAGTGGATTGAGTCAATTAGAGAGGTCGGACATGAAATTTTTGACTCAAACTGCAAATTTTTAGGTTTATTTCGACAAATTTTAAATTTCAAGGGGTATTAATGAAAGAAAATTTCACGAGGAAACCAATGGAACCACTTTTAGTATCTCAAAGTTTTGTATAAACGGAGTTATAATGGAGATGTTACATGTGTGAGAAAGTTGCGATTTGACTATTGATTCTTTTGTAAAAGTTCGCGAGGAACACGATGGTGCCACTGGTTTTTTTCTGAAATTAACTCCTAAGCTCAAAAAAAGCTCTCATGTTGAGGCCAGAATGGAGGGAATATCCCACGCTATCCTGAGAGTCCACCTCTACATCAAGACAAACTCTCCATGCAAAGATAGGGAGTAAATACATTAGCAGGGTTGTCGTGTTTCCAGTTGTGGAGTCCCGAAATAAAGTGGCAGCCCTGCCATTGTATTTGCTCCCTATCTTTGCATGGAGAGTTTGTCTTGATGTAGAGGTTGACTCTCAGGATAGCGTGGGATATCCCCTCCATTTTGGCCTCAACTTGAGAGCTTTTTTTGAGCTTGGGAGTTAATTTCAGAGAAAACCAGTGGCACCATTGTATTTTTTGCAAACTTTTACATATGAATCAGTAGTCAAATCGCAAATTCCTCGTACATGCAACATCTCCATTTTTCAAAGTTTCCAAATTTTGTCCGACCTCTCTTATTGACTCGACCCACAGTGTGGCTGCCCCGTTTCCATACGACCGCTTTGCGACCGAGGTAAATGTCAAACAGAAATGAATGCTGGGCCTGAAAATATTACAATGAGCTGTCCCCACCCACGCCCCTTCCCCCACCCTCCGCCCAGAGGGCTGTTGTTCCCTTGTTGCGCCCCCATCGCGTCGAATCTCAAAAGAACTCAAGTGCAATTGGATCCGAGCGTTGCTTGCGCGCTTTTGCCGAAGACGAGCGTCCGCTTTATCAAAGTTCACGTTTATTCCGACTCGTCGCTATCACTCGTTTTTGTATCGCATCGTGTTGTTATTGTTTTCGTTTTGGCTTTTGTTTCGCTCCCGTGTTTTCTTTTTTCTTGTAGCTCTCCTGTCCGCGCTTTTGTCTGGCGGAGCGGGGCTTTTGTCCGTTTTCGCGCCGATTGGCGTGTTCGCCGGCTGCTGGAAAAACCGCATAACTCGGATTGGATTTTTATCGGTAGATGCGCTGTTTTGTAGCGAAAGCGATGCCCGCGTTCCCGACTCAGTTTTGCGTGGGCTGGGTGCGTTTATGAGCGTCCATTGACTCCACTGCAAGGGAAGTTTTATTTTCATGTTTTTAATACGTTTATTTCTTCCCTTCCCCCTCTGAAACAGCATAAACGAGTAAAAAGAATAGAAGTAGGGAGTAGACTATCTGGCAACGTACGATCTCTAAAAATTCAATAGCTGGTTCACGAAACAAGTATAGTAAATATTATCCGAGTAGTAAGTATGGTAAGTATAACTACAAGTCGCCTGATTTCCGATTCGATGATGATTGAACCCCATGGTTCTGAAACGTTTCAGATTTCAGCATTTTAAAATAGAATAAGACCAGAGTAAATACGTTGTTGTTCCAAGATTCAATATTAAATTTTTTTTTTTTTTTTTTTTTTTTTTTTCTTAAGTAAGTAAGTAATGCTACTCGCTATCTTATTATAAATGCAATACACGTATAACTACCAAGCAGGACTGTGCAACACACGCAACTGGTAAGTCGATCGGTTATATTCGAAATAATAAGGCACCGCTCTCTTGTGATGTTGTGAAAAATATGAAATTTTGTTTAAATTTTGCCATAGCCCCTCTACGTAATAGATTTAGCTCACTCAATTCAAATAACTATTGTTACATCTTATACGTAAAAAGTTCTTTGATTCTAAAATAAGCTCCTTTGCTGCAAGTTTTGACGTGACGGAGCAGCCAGATATTCAATTTTAATAAAAGACTTAAAACTTGAACAAAGCGAATTCCGAGTGCTTTCTCCCTCTTTGATAAACCCGACTGACGAAATTAAATCTTCAGCTTTCTCATAATGTAGCGTTTTCCCGTTCGAGTTTTTCATTCAGCCGGAGCCTCTACCCTGGAGATAATATTTCCTTGTTGTCTCTCACAGGAAGAGGTTTCAATGGAGATAATTCATGACTAAATTTTTAAATCGGACATATTCATGCCAAAAAGAACCGTGTACGCACAAACAAAAAATCAAAAGAGGTCACACTGGGAAAAAAACACATTGGATCTAGAGTCCAGACTCTTAAAAACATCGACAAGAAAAAATACTCTTGATTCAATCGGATTTTTGCTTAAATCAAGAACCAAGCCTCTTGATGTGAGCGGATTTCCTTTTGATTTAAGCAAAAATCTGATTGAATCAAGAGTATTTTTTCTTGTCAATGTTTTCAAGAGTCTGCAGGACTCTAGATCCAATGTGTTTTTTTTTTCGAGTGAGCACTCAAATTCCATGCAACGCAGCACCTTTTGATTTAGTTCTTCAGTGAATATTTGTAGTTCCTTCCCGTAGATCTTCACAGAGGATTACACTGATTTGGGCGTAATTAAAGCACTAGGAACCAGTGACGAGGCGCTAATGATCGATTATCGATGTGTTCCCGTTTGAAGCTATGGTAAACAGTCGGTTATTCAGGTGTTCATATCGAACACCCTGTTTATCGATCATTTTCCATGGGTTTAAATGGCAGATCAATCGATAATTTGCAAAGCACGCCACGCCACTTTACTGCTAGAAACTATGTGCGAGGGTCTCACAATAGATTTTCAAAGATTTTTCAAAGAAATCCACGGAAACGATATTGTGTGAAAAATTAAATTGCTCGGATAAAGGCAATAGCTGATGTTGCTTGGTTCCTCTCTACATAACGCGGTACAATTGAGCCATCTGTTCTTCTCAGTGGCACTCTTAAAACTTTTTTTTCAACACTCTGAATTTTGAACTGGAGAAAATTTACGATTAGTTGAATTCAAAGCTACCTCATACTCGTTAATTTCTCATAATGTGACCTGGTGCGTTACTGTTGAACTCAGTCAGAGGAGGATCCAGCAATTTGACAACACCGAGTTTCCTCCATTTAAACCTCTGCTAAATGAATCATATTTAGCAAAATGTAACCACTGTCATTTTAGTGTTTTCAAAAGCATGTAGAACCTCAAAAACCTTCAGGCACTGCCAGATTTTCTTTGATAAAACACGAATTCTCTGGTAAACTAATGAATATTTTTCGTCCAATTTTTCAGAGAATTTTGTTAGTATTTTGATCTAAAGTTCTGTATGGAAACTTTGACTTTATCCTGATGCTCATACGGTGCAGCGTAGCGTTCATCCTTATTATGTCAATATGGTAACTTCTGTTAAGGCGCTCTGAGCAACTATACAAACTCTCCGGAGCGTATGTTGCCTAGCCGAAAATTTGAAGGCGTTTTTACTGCGCAGAAAGGCAACTGGAGGCGCAAGAAGACCATTAAAAACTTCATATATTTTTTTTCTTGAATTTTATATTTTATACATGTGATGCTGGACTCTTAACAACTGTTCTTCTTTTCCTACGTGACATCGACCATGTTTCTCTCATGAGAGAAGAGATGAGCTCAAAATTTTGTGAATTGGAGAAATCATCTTTGATCATCTTGATTTTGATAAATACCTCGTCCTTCCCGATTTAGTAGGTGATGTTAGTTAATTAAATTGCCGTGCTAAAGGAAAGCGCTGGATGAACCTCTAGGCGTCGCCAAAATACCTTTGATAAAACACGAATTCCCTGGTAAACTAATGAATATTCTTCGTCCAATTTTTCAGAGAATTTTGTTAGTATTTTGATCTAAATTTCCTGAAAATTTCAAGGGAAAATATTCACAACCTCCCTCGATAATAAAAATGTTATTGAAATAAATTCTGCAACTCTCGAATGCTCATACGGCGTTCTTCCTGAGCACGGCAGAATTGCGCTGGTTTCTTTTTGCTATATGCGATCCAAATAATCGATTTTTGTCGGAGCACCCGACCCCTCTAAGAATCGATACATTTCCATAGGTTTAAATGGAGGCAATCCGGTGTTGCCAAATTGCTGGCTCCGCCAATGAACTCAGTCCCAATGCGGTTATTGCTGAAAAGAGGCCTGTCGAAGAGGGGCGAGCACACTCCGTCAATTAACGACGGAAGTTGGGCCGACGGCGTCATCGTGACGGCGGCGGTTGGAAGTCATGAGCCGCCAGACCGGGACGTCGGGGAGGGGAGGGGGTGGGCCATTGAATGTTAATTTGATGAACTAATAATGAGCGGGGCACCAGTCGGACAATTATTCCCCGGATAATTGAATTTCTTGCGCCGATAATCGGGGTCGCCCGCCCCCGAGATGGGCGCTGTTGCCGCCCTTTGCGATATATCGATCGATACCCCACTCAAACCTATGCAAAAAGATCGATTATTAGGGTGTTCGCAGCGAACACCTTATCAATCGATTATTTACTTTAGCTTCAAATGGCGATATATCGATAATCGATCATTCACGCCACGCCACTGGCCGCCACCGGATTTTCTCATTCATCGTGAGCGTATCAATGCCGTGCTATTGAAAAACGCCGTATGAACCTGCGTCAGTTGCCAAATTTCCTTAGATTGAATAAAAATGTTCAGGAAAATTTCTGAATATTTTCTGTCCAACTGTACGGATACACTGAAAACGAATTCTCGGCGTTTTTACCAAGGTCCGTTGGTACCTTTACCATCTCACTTTTTTTACCAATTATTGGTAATTTTACAAAGACGTGTTGTTAAGCTTACCTAAAAACCTGTATTTTTACTGTTTTTTTTTTCAGGTAAGAATACCACTTTTATTGGTAATCAATTCCCGGTAACTTTGCGTTTTTATCTCGGTAATTCTACCACAGTCGCTAAAAAATATTGGCGTTTTTACCAAGGCCCAGTAAAATTACCGAGAAAGTTCAATGATTTTACCGAGATTTCTCGGTAACATTACCAATTCCACAAATGGTAATTTTACCAAGAAAAAACTGGGATCGAATAGAACCCTGAATTCTTGGTAATTTTATCCTTTTCTTAGTAAATACACCGAGATTTTTTTTCAGTGTGAGCGTTACAATGCCGTGCTAATGAAAAACGTCGTATGAACCAACGCCAGTTGCCATAAATTTCCTTAGATTAAAAATACATTTTCAGGAAAATTTCTGAATATTTTCTGTCAAACTTTTCAGAGAATTTTCTTCGTAATTAGATCTAAATTATTTGGAAATCTCAAGATGAAATATTCATAACATTCCTCAAAAATAAACATTTCATTGGAGGAAATTTGGCAATTTCGAATGTTCATATGGCGTTCTTTCTTAGCACGGTAGCACGGAGATCTTCCTATGTTTCGATTAGGCAACACATTGTTATTCGACGTAGTTTGACAAAAGTTGCTCTTCGAAAAATAATACCTGCATAGACTGAGGTATAAAAAAATTAATAATTAAAATTAATTATTTTTTTAGCCCGGTAGTTAAAGTTGCTAACTTATATTGATTGTTTGATTGTAAATTTAATTTCCAGCAATTTTACTTTGTATTACTCCCCTTAAAAATAGCGAGCGATTTGTACGTGGTTTATCTTATGTTGAATTAAATAATATTATTTAATTATCTTGTTAATCCTATTTTAAAAATTATGATAATCTATTCTCATGGATGCTCAGAAGCTTTCAAATTGTCGTGTCCGTGGAGTAGTCATCTGAAAATAATGAAACGATATATCCCGAAAAACTAAAATCACCGGTGATTATGAAAGCTTGACGCGGGACATTTGAAATAGAGTTTTACCAATATGCATATTTTGTGTTATAGTGTGGATTTCAGACTTTTTTATGTGTTCATACTCGTTTTTCGTGTGATTTTATGTAGAATGCATCTATTTACTTGGCTGTTTCTTTTACATGCAAAATACTCATTTAATTTGAGGTATACTTGCCAATTAAAAGGAAAAATATGTATAACTTTTTTAAAAAATAAGTTTTTCTTTATGGAAACTTTGACATTGTCCTGATGCTCATACGGCGTGGCGCAGTGTTCATCCTTATTATGGCAATTAATAGGGTAACTTCTGTTCAGGCGCTCTGAGCAACTATACAAACTCTCCGGAGCGTATGTTGCCTATCCAAAAATTTGAAGGCGTTTTTACTGCGCAGTAACGCAACTGGAGGCGCAAGAAGGCGATTAAAAACGTCGCATATTTTTTTTCTTAAATGTTATATTTTATACATGTAATGCTGGACTCTTTACAACTGTTCTTCTTTTCTTGCGTGACATCGGTCATGTTTCTCTTATGAGAGAAAAGATGAGCTCAAAATTTTGCGACTAGGAGAAATCATCTTGCGATTTTGATAAATACCTCGTCCTCCTCGATTTAGTGGGCGATGTTAGTTAATTATACTGCCGTGCTAAAGGAAAGCGCTGTATGAACCTCTAGGCGTTGCAAAATTACCTTAGATAAAACACGAATATCCTGGTAAAGTTATGAATATTTTCCATTCGATTTTTCGATTTCATAATTTTGTATGCAATTTCACCTTTAGTTCCTGGAAATTTCATGGGAAAATATTTATATCTTTTCTCGGAAACAAACATTTTATTGAAGGAAATATGGCAACTCTCGAATGTTCATACGGCGTTCTTCCTCAGCACGGCAGTATAGATACACGAACTATCTGAATGGGCTACCTCCGATGATGTGGGTCAGGCGCGGCAAGCAACTATTTTAACTCTATGGACGTGCGTGAAGTATCCAAGAAAGTGAAGGCGTTTTGATGATCGACGCGCAGTTTCGGACATTTTTCGAACTCGTGTCTGGTTATAGAGATCACTCGCTCAGAGGAATGAACTTTATAAACGCTTTTCAGATATCCTCAGGCAGAATTGGGCCTGTTACAAACTTCAGCTAGAGAAAAAAGAAGAACCGTTTTTCCTTAGCACGGCAGTATAGTTAATGAACTTTTCGAGGCTGTGTACCTAATTCTTAGGTGCTTTTAGCGGATGACATTTTTTGTCATCTTGTTAACTTTTCAAGAATGTAAATGACATAAATATGAACGGAAGCTACAAAAAGAATAATCATTGACTGCATATTGTAAGAAATCGTAACCATATTTTGAAATTATTATTTTTATCACCAATCGTGTTTGTTGTTACAGGTGAACTTGCACAGCAGTCTTTTGGACAAATCCTCATCGGACACCCAAAGCCAAGATGTGGAGATACTACTCCGCAAATCGGAGACCTTGCTTGACAGGTAAGGCACCACTTTTTCTTTGAGTGTTACTTCACGTACAGTTGTCATTAGAGGTCTTTGAACTCAAAAAATTTCGAGACTTAAACTGACGGATTTCACGAGAACCAGCCGAATTGCATTCTACTTATTGCCGTATTGAATCAGTGAGTTCGAAAACACACCAACTCGGAAAAAAATTGTTCAGGAAACACCTAAAACTGCGCAGCGGGCGAAGAAGTTAGTTTAAGAAAAACCTTTTTGATGCCAAAGGACAAGTACTTAGAGACTCTGTAAAGCACAAAGTTGAAATCGATACACCATGTTTGATGACAGAGAATTAAGCGTTTAAACATTTCCGAGTTGGTGTGTTGTCGTTCTTACAGACTTTCAGATACTGATTTTTCATATTCTGCCCAAAAAAATGTATATTTTTCGACCTGAATAACGCTTGAATATTTAAATAACTTGTTGGTACAAGGTATACTGAACTGAAAAAAGAAAACCGCAAAATCGGATGGTCACCCGTTTCCCTTGAAATAGCCAAAAATTGATATTTTCAATGAAATACTTCGATTTTTCCCTTTTCCCGTCGCTGTTTCGAGCACTTCCGATTGCAATTTTGAAATTTCCTTTTGCGTGCAGATGCTTCTATCCACGAGTGTTACTAAACCGTAAAAAAGTGAAAATCTAAAAAAAAACCCGAGTTGGTATGTTTTCGAACTCACTGATTCAATTGATTATTGAGGTGTTCGTTTCGAACACCCTGCTTATCGATCCTTCTCTGTAAGTTTAAACGGCAGATCAATCGATATATTGCGACCCCCCCCCCCCCCNCTACAAAAAGAATAATCATTGACTGCATATTGTAAGAAATCGTAACCATATTTTGAAATTATTATTTTTATCACCAATCGTGTTTGTTGTTACAGGTGAACTTGCACAGCAGTCTTTTGGACAAATCCTCATCGGACACCCAAAGCCAAGATGTGGAGATACTACTCCGCAAATCGGAGACCTTGCTTGACAGGTAAGGCACCACTTTTTCTTTGAGTGTTACTTCACGTACAGTTGTCATTAGAGGTCTTTGAACTCAAAAAATTTCGAGACTTGAACTCAAAAAATTTCGAGACTTAAACTGACGGATTTCACGAGAACCAGCCGAATTGCATTCTACTTATTGCCGTATTGAATCAGTGAGTTCGAAAACACACCAACTCGGAAAAAAAAATTGTTCAGGAAACACCTAAAACTGCGCAGCGGGCGAAGAAGTTAGTTTAAGAAAAACCTTTTTGGTGCCAAAGGACAAGTACTTAGAGACTTTGTAAAGCACCAAGTTGAAATCGATACACCATGTTTGATGACAGAGAATTAAGCGTTTAAAAATTTCCGAGTTGGTGTGTTTTCGTTCTCACCGACTTTCAGATACTGATTTTTCATAGTCTGCCCTGAAAAATTTATATTTTTCGACCTGAATAACGCTTGAATATTTATATAACTTGTTGGTACAAGGTATACTGAACCGAAAAAAGAAAACCGCAAAATCGGATGGTCACCCGTTTCCCTTGAAATGGCCAAAAATTGGTATTTCCAATGAAATACTTCGATTTTTCCCTTTTCCCGTCGCTGTTTCGAGCACTTCCGATTGCAATTTCGAAATTTCCTTTTGCGTGCAGATGCTTCTATCCAAGTGTTACTAAACCGTAAAAAAGTGAAAATCTAAAAAAAAACCCGAGTTGGTATGTTTTCGAACTCACTGATTCAATTGATTATTGAGGTGTTCGTTTCGAACACCCTGCTTATCGATCCTTCTCTGTAAGTTTAAACGGCAGATCAATCGATATATTGCGACCCCCCCCCCCCTCTCTATGGAGCGTTACCTAATTAAGGCATAGTACACTATAGGGAAGATAGGAGTGTGCGGTTTTAAATTATATTGTCTTTGAGCCACACTATTATACCCGTGGGACCTGTGTAGGCATTCGTATGACCTGTTCGCATCTAGAGTCCCTTTTTAGAGAGAGTTGAGACAGCGCGGTTTATGAATGTCACAAACGGGAATAAAAACTACTCAAATAGGACGTTTCTTCGGACGAGGCATTTGCTGGTCGTATCTTTGCTAAGAAAGGCAGCTGTAAGCACTTTTGTGGAAAAAAAGGCATAATCAACAAAATTTACATGAATAAAACTTCGATTAATTACCCCAAACCTACTCACATGGTCGCGGTCTCATACCAAATTCTGTTAATTTTTGCCAAAAGAAGTATGGAAATTTGTGAAAGAGATCCAGTTTTATCGTGTTTTTTCGAAACCTGACCTTTAACGGTTTAGAGTCCTTTTATAGAGAAAGTTGAGACGACGCGGCTTATGGATGTCACAAACGGGAATAAAGATTACACAAATCGGACGTTTTTCGTAATCTTTGATCAATCCAACCTCGCATTCCTGTCTCCGTTCCCTCTCTCATTCCATTTGTTCCTTGCCGAACCCGTAATTCCCCGGTCCATTCCAGATTATAATCTTTGCAATTGGTAGAAACGTAATCTTTATTCCCGTTTGTGACACTGTGGAGGCCTAAAATAAGGGAACCAATCAGAAATGGATTCTCATTGTCTTTACTCTCAGTATAAAAGGGACTCTAGTTCCCCTGCCATTTTAAAATTCCGCTCGGAGCCCTGATTGCGGTAAATTTTATATTTATCAATGTTCATCATCGCTCGGTGTGCGCCGAGCTTCGGTCACTTTTTCGATACATGTTCGATCCAATATGTTGGTGTGGAATATACGTGGTAATTCCTAGATTCCCTTCATACTGAGAGTCAAGACAATAACCCCTCGTGGAGTCACAAACGGCAATAAAGATTACAGAAATTGAACATTTTTCGTAATCTTTGATCGGCTCATTTTCAAATTCCTTTCTCCGTTCCTTCTCTCATTCCGTTTGTTCCTTGCCGAACCCGTAATTCCTTGGTCCATTCCAGATTATAATCTTTGCAATCGGTGAAAACGTAATCTTTATTCCCGTTTGTGACACTGCGGATGCCTAAAATAAGGGAACCAATCAGAAATAGATTCTCATTGTCTTTACTCTCATTATGAAAGGGACTCTAGTTCCCCTGCCATTTTAAAATTTCGCTCGGAGCCCTGATTACGGCGAATTTTATATTCATCAATCTCTCTGGCACGCGTTGTTCCGCTCCGTGGTTCCTCAACCGGGAAGCGGAGCTTGAAAGTTTGAAAAACCCGCGCCAACAATGACCGGAGAAGCACGTTAATAAAATCAGCGTGCGAGTCCTCAATAGACCCGAGATCGCGGCCAGTGAATGGGGCCATTCATAATGCACGCTCCATTAGAGGACCTTAAACGAACTCGCCATAAGTTATTCACCATCATCGAGCCATCGTCAGTCCGTTTCAGCGAGGATTGTTGCAAAATTTCGTGAGGTATGCGCTTTTTCACCGTGTTGCGTTTTACAGGGTGATTCAGAATCACGCTTCGCAGAATTACGCTACGGGGCGGTTCAAACATTACATAACGCGTTATGGTGTCCTACAAAGGGGAGGAGGGAGTCAAACTTAGCGTTACGTAACAAATCTGAGCCGGGCGGAAAAGCTCTGAAAAAACGTGCAATAAATTGAAAATCCCTGCTGAGAATTGCTGCAAAATTTCGCGAGGTATGCGCTTTTTAACCGTGTTGCGTTTTACAGGGTGATTCAGAATAACGCTTGGCGGCCGCTCAATCATTACATAACGCAACTGGGGGAAAGGAGGGGTTGAGCCAGCGTTACGGTGTCCTTCAAGGGGGAGGAAGGGGTCAAGCTTAGCGTTACGTAACAAATCCGAGCCGGGGGAAAAAATTCCTGAAAAAAACGTGCAAAAAATTGAAAATCCCTGCTGTTTTCTTAGCATTTTCTTATTTTTTCTTTTGAAATTGGGGGGCAGAGGGTCTGGCTAGCAATACGTAATTCTAAAGGAGTGGGTGGTGTAGGGTTGCGTTACGGGTGCGTTACAAGGAAGAGGAGGTGTCGAAAAATTAGAAAAAGTGCGTTACGTAATACTTGACCTTGAGAAAACCAGGAGTCAATATATCGATGGCCGAATTGCGAAACCACGAATCTCTCTTGGTGGCGTGGCAGACCTCCTGGCACATACTTTATTTATTTTTTTTTTTTTCACTACAAAACTTGTCGACGTAATTTTTTGAGAGCTTCCTTAATTTTTTTTTCTATGTAAATTCAAGCTATAAAGTCGACATTATTTCTTCTCGAAAAACTGAAATAGGAGCAGACATTTGGAAACACCACAATGGAGATACCTACTTTGCACCTTAGCCATCGATATGAAATTGTTCATTTAGAAAAGAATTGAGTGTTTGGAAGCCACCCACAAATACCATTCCCTTTCCCCGAAGGAATGTAATTCCTTTTATGTCGCGAAGGGGTTGAGACATTCTCCCACCTTGTTTTAGGTGTATTTGGAACATGCATTACGTGACTAGGAGCGAAAATGTTCCGGAATGGGCGTCCCTCTGAATGAGTCAGGAACTGTTTGCAACTTATGCTTCGCTGACGTTCAAGTAATTATCGCTCAAGATTAAGAGAATGCTGAATACATGAATCGAAAGTTGGCGACTGAGTTTCGAGAAGGAAGCCTTGAGATTTCTGTGCCAGTGTATCTACTATCAGTAAACACGGGAAAATATCAGAAAACTCGATGCTATTCGAAAAATTCCAGGAGATTCAAATACGGCCATGGATTAGGAAATTCTGAGAGTTTCAAGCATTTTTCAAAAATTTGATTCAAAGAATCAAATAAGTTGATTTTTTAAATTCGACGAGTGACAATTTTTCCTCGGAAAAAGCAGGAAATCTCGTCTAAAGTATCAGGAAAATCCAAAATTACATTTCAATAGACACTCTGTCTGCGCAAAACCGGAAAGTTGACCGTGGGCGTGAATTAGTAGAGAATAGAATTAGGAGGTAGCCTCTAGATTGAGAACTGCCAAGTGTACAAGTCCAGGAGTTTTCATATCACATGTTGAAAGAGTGCAGAAGCGGTTAAGGGCTGTAGATCACCATGGGGCGTTCCAAAGCGACAAATTTGAATGTAGAGAATTGAAATATTGGTGGCAATACTCTCTCTACATACTACCGTGCTAAGGAAAAACGGCGTATGAACATTCGAGAGTTGCCAAATTTCCTTCGATAAAATGTTTATTTTGGAGTAAAGATATATGTATATTTTTCCCGGAAATTTTCGGGAACTTCAGGTGAAATTGCGAACAAAACTGTCTGAAAAATTGGAAGGAAAATTTTCAGAAGTTAACCAGGAAATTCGTGTTTTTTCAAATGAAATTTGGCAACTCCTGAAGGTTCATACGGCGTTCTTCCTTAGCACGGCATCATTTCTACCGCGTTTTTTCCTGCGATTCCGAAGATTTTCTTGGCTACCAAAATAGCACTGCAATTCCACGTTACGCCCCCGAACGATATTACCATTACTGCAAGACTATGCGCAGAACGTGCCGGTAACTGCTGAGTACTCCTTAAGACGGAGCGCAATAAAGCCCCCGGACCCCCCCCCCCCATCGCCGGGCGATCAACAACCCCTCCGACCTCTTCACCTGCAACACTCACAATGATTTACTCCTGGTAGTTACGACGCGACGTGTGTCGTTTCGAATGTATCCACGCGACGGACCAATACCTTGCAGCGTTGCCAAATGAGTTATATTTTTAAATGAATAATAAGCAACTTGAAATGGGACTGGAGTCGTAAAAATTAATTTTTGGAGAAGATATGAGGAAATGATCTAATTTGCTAAAATACATGTGTTTAAATGGGGAATACCGCCAGATGACGTCACTGGATGGTGCATTTTCTCACTTTCAAATTTATTTTAATGCTATTTTCCCACATCAGAAACAAACTATAAAAAATACTGTGAAATCAGCTCTTTAAGGTGATTCACACCACGTCAGGAAGACGCCATTTTTTGTGTCAGAGCGACATGCGACGTATCGCATCGATTCGTTCAATAATTTCAGCTACTTGTCATTTTTTCCGAATTTTGAGATCGCACTTCTGTTGCCATGAGACTGAAAAATCCACGCGCCAAATTAGATGAAGAAATTCAACGTATTAAAAGTCACTGATATCGAAACTGCACTCGAATGCGATGATTAGATTTCAATTTCATAATAGGGTATTTTTCATTAAATGATAGGCAAGTGTTAGGCAAGACAGCCATAAGTGACATCCTCTGCATGTTTACGTGATTGCGTTTTGGACACGCAAACACATTTTCAGGTTAGAGATTGGCAGAGGAGAGCGGCTTATTACACGAAACCATTGTTTTAAGCGGCCTTCTGGGGGAGTAGTGTCACATACAGCTGTTTTGCCTAAAATTACGTCACTTTTTGCGCACTTACGGCTTTCTCGTATGTCGCGTTTACTTAATATGAATTTTCCCGTTAGATTCTCGTGTGCGTAACTACCATGGTTACCGTAGAATAATCGTGGTTTCTCTCGATGTGGCAACGTCCCGCCAATGGGTTAACAAGAAGCAATACGTTATCCTATCCGGTGTCTTTCGTTTCCGTGTATTCCTCAACTTCTGGCAATCGAATGGGGTTCCGCAATGGGGATTTCCATCGGGAAACGTGATTTAATTTTTATTTTCTTATCTCCTCGCAAAGGTTTACGGAATGTTCGCGCGCACCCCGTTTTCTCAGCGCACTCAGAGCTCCGAAGCACAATTTCGGGATTTTTTATTCGTTTTCCATCACTTGTTTATGATTCCTGACTTGCAACATTCTGGCATTTCACATGAAGCAAACGGATAAATAAGGATATTGCATCAGCCGCTAGATTGTTATCTCAGTTTGTATGCGATCCGGAACATGCAACTATTTTACCTTCCCGGATATGCTTGAAGTATCGTGGAGAGTGAAGGCGCTTAAGAGATTTGAGGCGTTGGGTGCGGGAAGGACATTTCTTGGTTGCGGTGTTTCAAAATCTCCAGTGCTAATTCTTATTTTAGGGAGGAAACTATTGGATGAATTTTCTGAGTTCTTACGTTTTCAGCACTGTAAAATCATGAAGAATATTCACTAAAAGTTACACAAAATTACTTACATTTGCTAAAATCATAATTAATGACACGTTAACAGAGATTTTGAGGCGCGGTAACTAAGAAATGCCACTTCTGCATCCAGCGCATCACTCACACTGAACAAGTATTATCAAGAAAATACCATGCTACTAGGGTTTTATCAAAGAATACATAGGAAATCGGAGCTATACGCGATCGTCGCCCCAAAACTACTTAAGCTCACTATAAATGAATAAGCTCGTATCTCAAACGAGTTTATGTTGCATTTGAGCAGTCTTGGTTCGAAAAATTCCAAGAAAGCACCCTAATCAAGTAAGCTCATATCTTTATCACTCTTCTGTGAGAAGTCTGCGCTTTCGGACTAAAAAACTCCTAAGGGGCCATTCAACTATCACGTAACGTACTTTTTCCGGTGTTTTATCCTCCCTACCACCCGTGTAACGCACCCGTAACGCAGGCAAACACCTCTCTCTTTTGAATTTTGTAACACTGGCCTGACACCCCCCCCCACCCCCAAATTTCCAAAAAATCCATCCAGAGTGGGCAGGATTTTCAATTTTCTTCACAATTTTTGTCAAAGTTCGTTTTCTCATCCATCAGCTCGGATTTGTTACGTATCGCTGGACTTGACACCCCCTCCTATTTGTAACGTACCGTATAACGCTGGTTCAAACCTCCCTCCCCTTTGTAACGCACCGTAACGCTGGCTTAAGCCCCCCTCCCCCCTACGTGCGTTACGTAATACGGGAACAGCCCCTAAAACCTACCCTAAGCAATAAACCGCGTAAAGCATCGCATGTTATCGTTGAAGATCCGCGTTTTTTTGGTTAAACTGCGCTCGAAATAATGAAAAGCGGACCTGAGCTCGGGCCGCCATCATCGCTCCGATGAAATATTCATTCCTTCGCGAATGGAATTCGCCGGCTCACCCGGCCCGCGCGGAGACAATTTTTCCGGCCTCTTTCCCTCTTTTTTTTCTGCATTTCAGAAATTGCTCCATCTGTGGAGGGCGGGAGGGGGTGTTTTCGTTTGTGGCAGATGAATGCGCTGCCTCTCGGCGACCTACACTTTACGTTTGTTGCGGCGTTGTCACGCTCGCGCATGTAGGGTTGTTCAAGCGCTGTTTATTTGATTGATCTTGAGATGAAGACTCTTGAGATCTTGAATATTCTTTATGATCTTGGCAAAAGTCACAGACAGTATTTTTCAGAAACCTCGTTCTACTAGATTCCTTTTATACTGAGAGTCAAGACAATGTGAATCCATTTCTGATTGGTTCCCGTATTTTAGGCCTTCACAGTGTCATAAATGAGAATAAAGATTATATTTTCACCGATTGCAAAGATTATAATCTGGAATGGACCAGGGAATTACGGGTTCGGCAAGGAACAAACGGAATGAGAGAAGGAACGGAGAAAGGAATTTGAGAATGGGCCGATCAAAGATTACGAAAAAAGTTCAATTTGTGTAATCTTTATTCCCGTTTGTGACTCCATGAGAGGGTGTCGTCTTGACTCTCAGTATAAAGGGACTCTACGTTTTGCTATCATCCGCATTGTAAAGGTCAATTTGGGAAGTCAGCGCTCAGATTCTCCTCATGATGACGCAGCTGAGCAATAATTGGTTTAGCCATCCTGACCTAAGAGTCCGATTAAGTATTACGTAACGCGTTTAGAGAAAGAGAGGTTAAGCCAGCGTTACGGTGCGTTACAAGGAGGGATCAGGGTCAAGACCAGCGTTGTGTTAAATTCGAGCTGAGGCTAAAAATTTGCAAAAAAAAAATTGAAAATTCCGCCCTTCCCTAAATGAATCTTTAATTGGCGCGTGACCCGACATTGTGGTGGGAGGGAAGGGGTCAGGCCAGCTTACGTAATTCAAAAGGGGATGTAATGCTGTGTTAGGTTAGTTTAAAAGGGGGAGGGGGGGGGTAAAAATCGGAAAAAGTGCGTTAAGTAATACTTAAATGGCCCCTAATTCGCAAAAACTCGCCCAGCAAAGTGCTAACCCCGACAATCATCAGTCATATTAAGGCTTTCAAATGTACATTACACTGGAAAAAAAAACACATTGGATCTAGAGTCCAGACTCTTAAAAACATCGACAAGAAAAAGTACTCTTGATTCAATCAGAATCTAGCTTAAATCAAGAACGAAGCCTCTTAATTTAGGCGAATTTCGTTTTGATTCAAGCAAAAATCCGATTGAATCAAGAGTGTTTTTTCTTGTCAATGTTTTCAAGAGTCTGGACTCCAGATCCAATGTGTTTTTTTTTCCAGCGTAGAGAACAAGCTTCAGATGTGTTTACAGGCCTCTTGTATCATCTTTATCATCCTAATACCTGCATAGACTGATTTTGCAACTACGTCATAGCTCCATCTATTCGAGCGTTCAATTTTACAAAAAACATGACCTCAATGAAAAAAATTATCAACCCTCCGATTGTCTGTTTTAACTTTTCCTCGCGTGTAGTATAACTTGGCATTTTCGCTTCGCAGCTCCAATTTTCCGCCATCTACTGTTCCTGTTAGATGCGGCTCCAGAAGTCGCGGCCAAAGGCACTGACGTGAAGGGGGGGGGGCTGGGGTGTGTAACGAGGCAAATCCCGTTTCTTCAGAGGCACATACGTCCTCTGGTATAAGATAAGCCAACGTTACTGTAGTTGCCGGAATGAGCTCGCCGGGATCCTGGATTCGGGCGCCAATTTTAAAAATGAATGAGTTTGAAAGAGGAGAAGAATGATCAAACTCTTGTGTCTCAAATTTACAAAAAGAATGTCCTTTTATTAGCTAAATTTGTGAGGATCCTACTCTAAATATTAGGATAATAATAATTTAGCCGAAATGCCACTCACTAACGTGCACCTCAAGGCTTGAAATTTCAGGATATATTTAAGAGGAGAGGAGGAGTGAAGCTGGGCGAGATGCTACTCACTAACGTGCACCTCAGCACAGAAGAAGAAAAAAGAGGAAAGTGAAATGGACAGAGTGCTCGACGAGATGCCACTCACTAACGTGCACCTCGAGTCGAGAAAGAGTTAAAAAGGGCGAGAGAAGAGGTGACCCTCCGGAAAGGAGAGGGTCATGTACAATGCTTGGCTTAGAGGGCTATCAGATTGATTTGAAGCTATTGAAAGACGATCTCGACATTCGTTGCAAAATTTTTGTTACAAGAAAAATTAATTAAAATATAAAATTTACAGAAATGGATGTAGGAAAATTTCCTACAGAAGTTTATAGTAGTTTAGAATTTTTTACAATTTTTCGTTTTGGATAAATCTACGGAAAACCCTGATTTCGCAGTTATCTTCGAGAGAGAAAAAAAAAAGAGAAACAGTATTCCATTTCTTTTCATTATTCAAACAGCTGATGTACCGTCACCGGGCGTCGCGGCGCGGTGTCGCCAAGCCGTGACACATTTGTCGCTATTTTGGTCTACAAAA
>NW_017547276.1:377323-412437 GCF_001854935.1 Bemisia tabaci | reverse complement strand
GGGGGGGGGGGGGGGGGGGGGGGGGTGGAAGGGCGCGCTTGTTCCGCGGATCATTAGGGACGTCACGGCGTCAAGCTATAATTAGAAACTGTCTCGGCGGATCCTCAAGCAGAATGCATCCAAAAACATACCCGCGTTGAACTGCAAAAGCACGTATCTATGTGCGCAAATACTCAACATTTCTCGCAAATATTCCTCGTTTTTCCTCGCTGTGTGAAAAATACTCTGCAAATATATAAAGTCAGAATCACACGCTGAATATTAGCAGGTGAACGTAGCTGAATGTGGGAGTCGTTGGTCCGTTGTTGAGTACGCTCTGAATTTTTCCCTCGACGCACACGCACAGATATGAAGGCCTTGACAAGGATCGGGAGTGACTCAGCATTTATAAGTTTTTCTTTAAAAACACGAACATTTTTGAAAGAACTGACTCATTTGCGTAAGATTGTTTTAAAAGGTGGGACGCGCTTTGGGACCTTCGATCTCACCCTCAGTCGTGAAACGTGTTCCACCTTCTAAAAAAATCAGACTCAATTGAGGCAGTGTTATCAATTTTGTTTAACATTGGAGACTTTGTAGCACTCCAGTGGTGTTCGTAGTATTTATCAATTTCTCCGGAATATTCGAATAAGTTAAATGTAAATGTGGATGAAAAAGACTTAAAATAACAAAATTCAACTGTTTAGCAACGAAATTCAGCTCCCATACTCAGCTGCCAAATTCAGCGCGTGATTGCGGCAGTAAACAATTATGTTGCCTCGTATTTTTTTATAAACTGGAAAGGGAGTGAGGAAGAGAAGAGCAACGTGTTAATGATATAATTAGCGTGATACACTGGTCTCATGATTTTATATTACTGAGTGTGATAAGCCGCGGGTAAATGAAACAAGGGTATGCTCTTTCCCAATTCATAACACAAAATCGACAGAGCGCTTGCAATTAGTCGCATTTTAGTTTTGTTTCATTTTTAGTGGGAAGTTTGAAATAGGTTGTCAATTCTAGAGTACTCAGTTTTCATTACTGTCCTACTTTCCTCAAAAACCAACCCTACCAAGCGTTTTGTCAATATTGGGTGGTCGGTATATTTATCGGGAGAAGCCACTGATTTTCGTAAAATTCAAATGAGCATTAATGATACTATCAACTAACTATTCGAGTGGTAAAAAATCAATGCATTCTATCCTCAAACATAATGAAAAGGACTTAATAATTTCATGTGAGAAAAGGCAGCCGCACTCACAATTTTCTACATGTTTGTCTGGTTACGTTATCAACAGATAATGAACACATTTAAAAGTTGGACGTCGGCAGAAAAAGGTACCATTTTGCACGAGGCAGCAGCAAATACAACATTCTCGCGGCATTTTATGGACCTTTTTAATGTTTTGTCGTAAGTTCATGTCTCCGCACTTACTGCTCTCCAACAATGAATTCTTGTATTCTGCAAGAAGAGAACATTATTTCCGTTTTGATGAAATCATTCGTACGCCGCATTAAAATTAAATTCCTAGAATTTTTGAGGAAATGTAATTTCAGATGGTTGTTACAGCTCTCTTCGGTAACACGGCAATTCAAAATATAACGGCTGCGCTGTTATTGCGAAATTTGTAAAATATACTTTCTCTGAGTACACCAAATGGTCCTTCGTTGATGGATAGCGCAACAAAGAGTCTCCTCCCCAGACCGCAAAATGCGTTAGTTGCACAGCTGAAGTTTATAGGTTAGCGAGAAAGAATATGGTCGGGGTGAATACCCATGGAAGTTGTTTTCTCAAAAAGGAGGAATGAAAGAGCGCATATAAAAGGGACGTATTAATTTCTGCCAAACGAAACTATGCGCAATAAGACATGAACCCTCTTATGCATATATTCTTATGGATCTCAGGGCCCATGTCTCAGTGCACATACTTCTGTTCGGCAGAAATACATCCGAATATGACCGTCCATGTCCCAAGGACACCAAGATTTAAAATTGACGAAAAGTTTGACAGATTTCAAAATATACTTGAAACAGTGCATGTTTGATAGGATATCGTTTTAAATTCTCTGGAAAATTCACCAAAATATGCTTACAAGTTTTTCCCATATTGTGCATTTTACCAAAGAAAATTTGGCAAAATCTAAGAGCCCATAATGCCGTTTTAAGGGAGAACGCCGTACGAACATTCGAGAGTTGCCAAATTTCCGCGAATAAAACATACATTTTTGAAGAAAGTTATGCATATTTCTCCTCGAAATTTTCAGACTCTTTAGATAAAATTACGAACAAAATCCTCATGAAAATTGGAGAAAAAATATTCACAAATTTTCCTGAAAACTCGTGATTTGTCGATAGAAATTTGGCAACGCCTGAAGGCTCATGCGGCGTTTTCCCTTAGCACGGCAGCATACGCTGTTCTTCCTGAGCACGGCGGAACAGGTGCCCGGGCAGGCTCAATATATCGTCGCTCCTCTGGCGTAAGGGCGTATTTCAATTTGAACGTGAGCCCTGATCTCCATATAACTCAATGCTTTCCGGGGCCCATGTGGAAATCGAGATACGCCCTTACGTCAGAGGAGCGACTATATGGCGGGACAAAGAGGAGACAACGAGCGCGGCGCAATGTCGGGAGTAGCTTTAAATATTAAAAGGGGATTTAGCGGCGAATTTTCTCATTGAATAATTTACGCACGTCCCTTGATCCCTGTCCCCTGTCTAATTAACCGCGCTCTAACAAATGAACAGTCACTCCATCCCCCGCCAAAGATCCCAACTTCATACTTCGTTCGTCCAGTCACTCACCCACACCCGCGCCCATGCCGCCGCGATAAGGAAAAACGCCGTATGAACAGTCGAGTGTTGCCAAATTTCCTTCAATAAAATGTTTATATCTCATCCTATTCCACACACCTATTTCCAAAGAAGGATTTAAATCTTTAATATAAATATTAAATTTACTGTATTTTCTGCCGCATCAGAAACTAAAGTTAAACATAGCTTTCAATTACAGAAAAATTAACTCCGGTAATCCTAATTTTAATTATTATGACTATAGTTGAAACTGAAAATAAAAAAGTAACTAAAAAAAATAATAAAATCAAGCAAATAGTAAGATATATGTGATTTATAAAAAAGTTGAACTTACTGAAGAAAAAATATGTATAAAACACATAGTAATGATTATAAAAACAACAGAAAAGGGAATAGTATTAAAAGAGATAAAAGCTATTATAAAAAAATGTCCTTAAAATTTTCAGGGACTTCAGGTGAAATTGCGAACAATATTCTGCGAAAAATTGAGAGGGAAATATTCATAAGTTTACCAGGAAATTCGTGTTTTATCAAAAGAAAATTTGGCAACGCCTGAAGACTCATACGGCGTTTTTCGCTTGAATCAGAAGGAAATCCGCCTAAATCAAGAGGCTTTGCTCTCGATTTAAGAAAAAAATCCGATTGAATCATTAGTATTTTTTCTTTTCAGGGTTTTCAAGAGTTTGGACTCTAGATCCAAGCGAATTTTTTTTCCAGTGTACCATTTCGGTGCGTTTGAAATCCCTCCAAGTTTTTGAACTTTTTAAAGGAGCGGGTTTGTCCCGGAAACACGAACGTTCGGCATTAAAATCCAATCAGTGGCGTAGCGTGCTTTGCGATACATCGATTGTTATGCCATATAAACCTATGGAAAAGGATCGATAAACAGGGTGTTCGCAGCGAACACCTTAATAATCGATTCTTCTTCTAATCGATTCTTTACCGTGAGTTAAAATGGCATAACAATCGATACATCGCAATTCACGCCACGCCACTGATTGGATTTTAATGCTGAACGTTCGTCTTTCCTGGACAAACCGGCGCCTTTTAAAATTTCAAAAACTTGGAGGAATTTCAAACGCACCGGAATGGTATACTGGAAAAAAAATTCGCTTGGATCTAGAGTCCAAACTCTTGAAAACACTGAAAAGAAAATTGACTCCTGATTCAATCGGATTTTTTGGCTAAATCGAGAGCCAAGCCTCTTGATTCAGGTTCAGGATGAGCCAAGCCTCCTCTCACGAATCCAAAAACTCGCCACCGAGTCCAATGCGGAAAGTTTGAGGACAAACAAAGCCTTTCATTTTTCGGCGTCTTGAATGAAAACCTCCGCGAGAAATAGATATCATGCCGGATGAAAACGAGGCAGCGTCGCGAGCCATTCAAAGCAAACATTTGTCCCCGGCGCCAAATTACCCCAATTCACGCCTTAATTGCCCCCTCTCGGGGCGGGATTGTTCCTCTACCCGTGTCATTTGCCTTCCGACAATCTGTGGGTGGGGATCTGTGGTTGTGGGTGGATATCATCGGGTCCCTCGAGCTTTTTTCAAAAGTAAATATACCCGAGTTTCACCGCATACGGCTTTATATTTGTTTTAACTGTCTTAGCGGATCCACCGGGGCTCCGTCTTGTCTAATATGCAGATGCCTACTCCGCCGTGCTAAGGAAAAACGCCGTATGAACATTCGAGAGTTGCCAAATTCCCTCCAATAAAATGTGTATTTAAAAGGAAATTAATGAATATTTTTCCCTGAAATCTTCAGGAACTTTAGGTGAAATTGCGAACAAAATAATCTGAAGAATTGGAAGAGAAATTATCATAACTTTTCTCGAAAATTTGCGTTTAATCAAAGGAAATTTGGCAATACTTAAAGGTTCATTCGGCGTTTTTCCTTAGCACGGCAGTACTGGGGCCTTTTTAGTCCTTAAATTTGAAGTGGTGTAAGATCAGTGTCACAAATTTCTACCAATGCAAGCTCCGGCTCAGTTTAGAAGTCTTATTCCGTGATGAGTGTGGCATTGAGTGTCTCTGGAAGTTCCAACTCTTTCTAGTATTGGCTCTAGAATGATGAATTGCAGTGGCGTGGCGTGGCGTGGCGTGAATTGCAATGTATCGATTGTTATGCCATTTAAACCTATGGTGAAGAATCAATTATTAAGGTTTTCGCTGCGAACACCCTGTTCATCGATCCTTTTTCATAGGTTTAAATGACGGATCAATCGATATATCGCAAAGCTTGCCACGCACGCTACGCCAATGATGAATTGGATCAAAAAAAAATATCTACGGTGAAATATTACGAGACCAGGACCACGTATCTCGTTCGCGGTGTTTGAGCATCTCTGCTCCCATTTTAATTTTTCGAAGAAGAACAAATCAGTATAGTTTCTTGAAATTTGTATAGAGTTTTCTTCGCACAGAGAGGAAAAAATACGATAATTTTCAAGAACTTTTCCATTTAAAAATAAAGTATGACCGGAAGTCTACAACGTCGCTACGTGGTCGATAAATTCTTTTATTTTGAAATTTCCTCTTTATACCCATCAATTTTCCCATCAATTCAAGAACCTCGCATCAAGTTTGTGGAGCACCTTTGATAATAGTTGAGAAAATCTGTCATGATCCGTACACCAAAGACTCCCAGTCTTTTTATAATCATAAATCTCAACGTTTCCTGGTTTTAAAGTATACGTACATAAACCGACAGAAAATGATTTACCTCAGAGCCAATATGAGAACAAATAGTTGGCATAAAACTTTCAGGATTCAGAGAGGTAACAAAAAGTAAGCCGCAGTGAGAAGAATGAATATGGATTACTTCCATTCTAAACCGAAAGTAATTTGGACGTATTTATGCTAAAAGAAACTATGTTCCACGAAAATCTTATGCACATACTTCCTTTCAGCATAAATACGTCCATTTGGTCGTAGAAATCAATGCTATCATAAACTATCAATTTTAAAAGTCCATGTTGTGTGTTTTGGAAAAACACCCGATGAAGAATTTCATGCTGCAAATGCAAAATGTCAACACTTTAATTTTAGCGCTGAAAAGTTATTTTGAACTATAAAGGGAGAGTGCGGACATGCACAAATATGGAGCTGTTAGGGCTCAAAAAGGGCAACCAACCTTCAAACAATAAAAATTCCGATGCAAATCTTCTGATTCGCGGAAGGCGCCACAGACAAGTATGCGTCCGCCTTCAATTGGACGGGTATACGATACCACCATCACGGCGTGCGTATAGTGGTATCGTCATTTCCCGTAAGATTAGAGTAGGACCTTGAAGGCGCTTTGAATGCTCAATCGTTCATCGATTTGTATCAATGCTTAAACTTGGAAACCACGTTATTGAATTGAGGTGTTTCAAAATTCTCACCTGTATTTCATCTTTTGCAAAGAAAACGAATTAACTTATCATTAGATTTGTTGTTGTCTCAAACCAGTACACGCGACTTCTATGATTTTTCAACTTCTACATATATAAAAATCAAGCTTTACCTTTTTGAAACCTGCAAATTTTTTTTTCGTATTTTTAAATTTTTGTGGCGGTAAACCTTCGTAATCCCTTGCAATCTATCAATTTTCAAAGTTGCACGGTTTAATTCTACTCCAGTTCCATTGTATTGTCTTTTTATGACGCTCTATCCAGGATCTTCTTAAACTTCCCTTAATCACAGAATAGACCATACAAAGCCTCGGGCATCTTGAGGAAAGGATATGTTTTAAGGAACGCTATGCAGTCGTGCTCAGGGAGCACCCTGTATGAACATTCGAGAGTCGCCAAATTTCCTCCAGTAAAATGTTTATCTTTGAGAAGATCTATGAATATTTTTTCTTCAAATTGTCAGATGAATTTAGATCTAATTATGAAAAAAATGCTCTACTATTTTCCATACTTACTTCCATAAAAAAACAAATGGTGCATACCAACATCGCGATCGGAGGAATGCATTTGCCCATGCAGTCTCTCCATAGTTTTCTGCGCTAAATTCACCGCAAACCGTACTAAAATCAACGCAAAATTTGAAATGGTCTGTGGTTTACTTCCTATATTAACCAAAAGTAACATACAGCCGCTTAAGTAACATTAAGCCGCTTCTATAGCGCAGCCTCGCGCTCTGCGACGCCAAATCGCCATTGCCTCCTATCCTCTCCCAGACCATCAGGCAATTGGCACCTCCTAATATCCTCCTCCACTCCCTGTCCCCAACCTTTCACAGGACGTCCACCCCGTCGCCTTCCGGGAGGAACCAAACCGAAAACCTGCTCGGGCAACCGATCGTCTGCCATCCGTCACACATGTCCATACCAGACCAACTGCTTGGACCTAATATCGTGCACGATGTCATTCTCCACACCCATTATCTTGCGCACTTTTACATTGCGGATACGCTCTCTTCTCCAAATGCCAGCAGACCTCCACGAAAAGTCCATCTCAGTTGCCCTAAGCATGTCTTCAGTCCTTTGAAGAAAAAGTCCTTTGCAGAAAAGGACTGAAGACATTTTCCACACTTATTTTTATGAAAAACAAGTGGTGTATACCAACGTCGCGATCAGAGGAATGCATTTGCCCGTGCAGCCTCTCCATCGTTTTCTGCACTAAATTCACCGCTAACTGTACTAAAATCGACGCGATTTTGTGTTGGTTTGTGTTTAACTTCCTATATTAACCAAAAGTAACACAAGAGCATATTTTTATCAGTGCACACGTATCTAAAAAATTCCTCTAAACGCTATTTTCCCTTGTGTTTCAGATTGGAGCCGGCGGCCCGCGAGGACGTCTCCGGCTCGCGGAGTTCCCTAAGCTCGAGCTCTGTGCAGGAGGCCCCGGTGATCTTCAGCAATGCGCTCCACGTGGCCGTGGAGCACGGCGCGGTGGAGGTGGTGCGGCTCCTGCTCAAGTACGGCCTCGAGCCGAACCAGGGCGGGTGCCTCGTCGAGACTCCGCCCAGTCGTCGCTCCTCCTCCAACGCCTCCGCCCTCTCGCCGGAGCCCGGCGCCGCCTCCTCCCGCCCAGCCACGCCCCGTCCGAGGCACCGCCCCTCGCGCCGACGCCACGCCCCCGAGAAGAGGCCCGCCGACTCGCCCTCCCATGGGGGCCTCGAGTCCAACCAAGGCTCGCTCAGGCACAGCAAGAAGAAAAGTAAGCGCTGTATTTCCTACAACTAGAGTACCTTTACAGTGAGTGTATGAACAACTTGATTTATGTAGCTCTTAGGGCCCAAAAAGGCGATATATTATAGGTTTGCATAAGTACTAATTGGCCAAGAAGAGTGAAATTGCTACGAAATTTCTCATTCTCAGCTTTTCTGACTAATATCGTAAAATTCTGATTTGATGTTTCGTTCTATTGTTTTGAACCGAACGATACATCGAACCACTATTGAGTGCGATTCATTGTTATATCTTCGGTTGATTTTGATGAATTATCGTCACTTTCATCATCGTTGTATTAAATTTATAATAATTGTTTTTCAGGCGGGACGCCAGGAACTCCGGAGCGCACCCCGGAGAGGCGGAACAAGCTAAGGACGCACCCAATCGCGAAGAAGCTCTACAGCAACGTCCTGCGCAAGTATGACGGCTCGCCCTCGAGCTCCAGCGAGACCATGTCCATACGTCACGACGAGGCGGATCCGCCCCCCTGTGCCAGCCCCGACCTGGGCGTATCCCTCTCCGTCCCGACCACGCCCTACTCGCAGCATCGCAAGGCGGACCCAGCCCCCGCCCCCACCCCTGTGCCTCCCGCGTCAACGCCCCTCGCCCCGCCCACGGCTCCGCCCTCCGCCCACTCTGTAAATATTGTCAAGTACCCGGAGGAGGCACCGTGGCAGGAAGGCAAACAGCCCGTCAAACGTAAGTCCAAATTTTGTTTCCCAGATTGATCTCCTGTACAGTAAATCGAATTCCGGCAAATTTCCCCCCTAACAGTCTTTCACGATATGTGGCCTTCTTAATTATTTCAGCCCTTTTTATTTTATTAGTTTTGTGAATTTAGGCCCTGTGAATCTAACCTAACCTAACCTAATCTAACCTAACCTAACCTAACCTGACCAGACCTAACCTAACCTAACCTGACCTAACCTGAACTAACCTTACCTAACCTGACCTGACCTAACCTAACCTAACCCAACCTAACCTTACCTAACCTAACCTAACACAAACTAACCCAACCTATCCTAACCTTACCTAACCTAACCTTACATAACCAAACCTAACCTAAACCAACCTATCCCAACCTAACCTAACCCAACCCAACCTGACCCAACCTAACCTTCCCTAACCTAACGTAACTTAACCTAACCTTACTGTGCATTTGGTCGGGGTCTCTCTTCCCCCCTTCCCCTTTGTTCATTTTTTAATAAATCTTTCTGAAATTCAGAAGAAAAAGTCCTTTCGGCTGACTTTATCTCCGATTTCTGTTGCAGAGAACCAGCTGTCGAGCCCGACGACCTCCTCGAAATCGACGAAAGTCGCGGACCAAAAACCGGGCGACAAGGGCTCCCTGACGCGGCGGACGCTGAAGATCCTGCCGCGGCAGCGGTTCTTCTCGCTGGAGCGGAACACCAACTACATCAACAAGGACCGGCCCGGGAGCGGGAGCGGTTCGCCGGGCGCCTTCAAGCGCTCCCCGTTCCGCTCCAAGTCGGACCGGAGCTCGACGTACAACTCGCCGACGCTCGCGCCGCGGACCCCCGAGCGGAACATCATCTCCGAGCTCCGCCGCAGCTCCGAGATCTTCCGGAGCATCCTCATGAACCTCTCGACCAAGGAGCCCGAGTCCCACGCCGATCGGGATTCCCGCAGCTCCAAGTCGTCCCTGTCCGAGCCCAGCGTCAACATCACCGAGCTCTTGGAGTCGCACGAACAGAAGAGGTCAGTATTTTTCTCGACATTTTTTAGATTTGATAGCAATAAACCAACGAGCGGGCTGTTTGTTGAAAATTATAGACAAAGCTATAGACAAAAAAGATCTAGGGAGTATGAAGCGATCCTATTGGCTGATATGGGTACTTGTTATAGACTATGGGAGAAAGTGAAAGACTTAACTAGCATCCTCATAAACCTCTCGACCTGAGCCCAGTGCCATAACACCGAGCTCTTGGAGTCGCACGAGTCCTGTCTCGTGTGTCTCGTGTGTCTCGTGTGTTTCGTGTTACGTTTCATTTAGCCACAGCTCATTCAGCCACGTGGCAAAATGCAACAAAAAATGTTGCATCTTGCCACAGATTTTAGGTGCTATGTGGCTAAACGAAACAAGAAAAATTAGTGTGGCAAACGTGGCAAAGTGCAACAAATTATGTTGCAGTTAGCCACATGGCCAAATGATAAAACCAGGTATCTGCATTGCAGCGTTACCGGACCTAATCGAAACGAACTTGACCTAACCTAACCTAACCTATCCTAACCTAACCTAACCTAACCTTACCTAACCTAACCTAACCTAACCTAATCTTACCTAACCTAACCCAACCTTACCTAACCTAACCTAACCTAACCTAACCTTACCTAATGACCTAATCTAAGAAAGGAGAGCTGGATGCATGTAGTCAATAATTCCTTCGGATATTTTCCTATTAGTAGATTTTCATGTATTTCAGCGTAAAGTAGAATCAGTATTGCATTGGTCACCAGTGGAGGATGGTAAAATTATTTTAAAAAAAAATTGTTTTCAATCAAAGACTGTGGCTAACTGCAACAATTTTTGTTGCATTTAGCCACACTAATTTTTCTTGTTTCATTTAGCCACACAGCACCCAGAGTTTGTGGCAATTTGCAACAATTTTTGTTGCAGTTCGCCACGTGGCCAAATGAGCCGTGGCTAAATAAACAGATACCGTCTCGAGTGTCTCGTGTGTCTTGTGTCTTTCGTGTATTTCATGTGTTTCATGTGTTTTATGTGTTTCATGTGTCTCATGTGTTCAATATGTTTCATGTGTTTCAGGTTGACAACGTACCAGAAAGAGCGAGCGAAATCTTCAGCCTCCTCCTCGCCGTCGACCTCTCGGTCCTCCTCCTGTTCGCTGACGACCTCCTACTCCTCCAACACCCACCTCTCGGCCGGCCACTCCCGCTCCGACTCGGACATCCTCCCCTTCCCGCCGGAGGGCTCCCCCCTCGGGGGAGCGACCCCCGCCGAGCCCTTCCTCAAGCTCAACTCGGCCCTGCCGGCGGACAAAGTGGCCCACATGGCCGAGCTCTACACCCGCCAGTACCTCTTCACCCTCCCCGCCTTATTTCTCGCCGTCGTCAAGGGCAACGCCACGCTCGTCTACCTCCTCCTCAAGTACGGCGCATCCGTCAATTTTCAGGTAGGTCCGCTTCTCTCACGCTCCTCCGTGCTTGCTTTGAAGTAGACGCATTTAGTGTGATGTCGCATCTCGAAAAAGTTTCAATATCTCGAAAGTCGAAACGTGCCCCAACAAACGACCATAACCTTTGAACGAAATGATTAGAGGAGATTACTCGGAAATCCGCGAGAGACAGTCAGGAGGCAGGGGAAACCTAGAGTCCCTTTATACTTAGAGTCAAGACAATGTGAATCCATTTCTGATTGGTTCCCGTATTTTAGGCCTCCACAGTGTCCCAATAACCGGTGATAGCCGGTTTTCCATAAACCGACTCAGTTAATTGGTCAGAAAATCGAGCAATGATGCATTTCCGATGATGCATCTATACCTACTCCTGTGCGGTCACATTGCCTATTTGACGAATTGAAGGAAATTTACGCTGCGCGGTCGCAGACCATACCTTGAGTCCCTCTGTACTGAGAGTCAAGACACTGTGAATCCATATCTGATTGGTTCCCGTATTTTAGGCCTCCACAGTGTCCCAATAACCGGTGATAGCCGGTTTTCCATAAACCGACTCAGTTAATTGGTCAGAAAATCGAGCAATGGTGCATTTCCGATGATGCGTCTATACCTACTCCTGTGCGGTCACATTGCCTATTTGACGAATTGAAGGAAATTTACGCTGCGCGGTCGCAGACCATACCTAGAGTCCCTCTATACTGAGAGTCAAGACAATGTGAATCCATATCTGATTGGTTCCCGTATTTTAGGCCTCCACAGAGTTACAAACGGGAATAAAGATTACATTTTCACCGACTGCAAACATTATACATAGAGTACATAGAGTCGTAATGTAAATGGGAGAGCTGGCGCCATGTTCTGCTCGACGAGTTCCGAGCCCGATGTGCGCCGAGCTCGGGTCACTTTTTCGATACATATTCGATCCAAAATGGTGGTGTGGAAAACGTGGTGATTCCTATCTCCTTTGTTTGCATCGGATGGGTACCCGTATATCGCAAACAATTGATCATGTATCGTCGAGTTTAATTTCTGCACACTCAGAAAAAGGTTTCTGCTGGGAAATATTACAACCGTGCTAATTTTACACGCTTGTTACTTAACGACTGGAACTATAACTGAAGTTGCGACGGTCTGTAAGTTTAGCACACTTGTGCCAATTTTTTTATTGCCTTGGCGGATTAATTTGTAGGCTGGTTTCGAATAAAATGTTTTACGCGGTGTCGTAAACCCAAGAATGTTTTGAAATGTACAATGAAATAAACTTTAAGGGTGCTCGTGTCAGCTTGGATTCTAAGTCCATAAGAATAAGCTGTGCCAACGTGCTGGTTTGTGAAAGTTCAATCAAGTTCTAAGTTCTATAAAGGTCAACCACTGGCGTATGCCGGAAGTTGGCAACATTTTTTTTCCCCCATTTAAATCTAATGAAAATATATCGATTTTCGAAGAGGCCAGTCGCTCCAACAAGAATCGATTATTCAACACAGGTACAAATGGAGGGATGCCAGTGTTGCCAACCTGCTGGATTCACCTCTGGGTCAACTTCCTTCAGTCATCAGCTTTGACCTCAATATATTTTAACAACTTTCAAGAAATATAAAAACAAAAAATACGCCTGTAGGTCAGGGCCGGATTTACCTACTTGCCGCCCATGGGCCGCCTGTATGTTGCCGCCTCCTTCTCATTCGTTTTGAAACATCAATAAAAACCATCGAATGAGCGTGCCAGCGGAGGAGGGGCGCATAAGACGCGTCTACTGGTGTTGAACACATTTTTTGGGAAAACGCTGTCAACACTACTATCAAAATTTCACGAAACTTTGCGCGAAAGTTAAGTTTCGTGAACCTATCTCTGTGTGGACAAGGCCTTCCATTCATAAGAAATGAACGAAAAAATTATGAAAGAACAAACATAAAATGTGGTTTAATGATTTTAACTTTCGCCGCCGCGCCGCGCAGACCGCACTGTTTGACGCAATGCGTGAAGTATTCACGCAGTCTTGTAGGCGCTATGCGTTTCACGCTGACCGCAATGACCGCACTGTGTTTGATGCAATATGTGAAGTATTCGTGCAGTCTTGTAGGCGCTAATATGTCATCGGTCTGTAGTACCGAGGGCTCCTCCTTTTCATTTCAAGTCCTCGTCATCATTTTTCTCTAAGTCGCACCGCGCCGTTCCAGGCCAAATTGTGTGTTGTGTTTGGTTTCTCTCTTAACTCGACTAATTAAAAGTGCTGTCTCTTGTATCACTGAAAGACGACAAAATTAGAAATCACGATACTCTCAGGAAATGAGAGATTTGGTCGTCTTTTCTCGTTTGTAATTTTTTTTTTCTAAATCTGATTTTTTTTACACCTACATGTAAAAAAAAATTGCACAATTCGCCGCTCCCTATAGATTTGCCGCTATTGGCCGCGGCCCATGGGGCCACCCCCTTAATCCGGCCCTGCTTTAGGTCTTTTTTGGGGACAGGTTAATTAGTACATCTTAAGAGCTTTTTAAATACCAAAAATCCCCTTAAAAAACTTTGTTCGCGATTTAATCTAAAATATGCAAAACTTTCCTTAAAAGTACATATGTTATTCGAGGAAACTTGAAAACTCTCGAAATTTCATACGTTGTTCTTCCGTAGCACTGTAGAGCACGTGCGAGTAGGGGAATCGTGCGCTATAAGAGCGATTCACCAGGAGAACAGAAAAGCGGATATTTTTATGAGAGTTTGACATTTCCTGAAAGGTTTATTCTCGGAAACCATCAGCATGCGGGATTTTGACACGCAGGCCTTTCCGAGAAAAATGGCAGTGGCGTGGCGTGCTTCGCGATATATCGATTGTTATGCCAATTAAACATAAGATAAAGAATCGATTATTATGGTGTTCGCTGCGAACACCCTGTTTATCGATCCTTTTCCATAGGTTTAAATGGCATAACAATCGATGTATCGCAAAGCACGCCACGCCACTGAAAAATGGAGCGAGGCAGGTACACTGTGTGACACAACCATTGTGCACTTCCGTATTTACAGCGGCGGGCGGTATTAATGCAACGTGCTGAATACGTAGCTTACGGGATTATTTTAGATTTTCCTGGAATTTTCACGCGACTCTGTTTCGAGAGCTCTTCCATGATGCTACGTTGTCGTCGGAGTTCCTTGTCAATTATTTAAACGTCGAGGGAGTATCAAATGGACGTATTCTGCCAAACGGAACTACGTGCATTATGACGTGAGCCCTGTTATGCGTGTATTCTTAAGTGTCTCGAGGCTCATGTCTTAATGCACTTAGTTCCGTTTGACAGAAATACGTCCAAATGAAACTTGTGCTCCCTGGAAAAAATAAAAAAAAAGTCGACAAAACGCAGTCTCTGTGAGAACGGGCGGTTAACGATGCACCGATTACAACTGTGTCAATTTTACGAGAACAAGATTCATCCGCTGGCTTTTTGTCTCTAATCAATTCACGAGCTTATGAAAAAACGTTGAGACCGCAATACTGGCGCATTACGTGATTAAAAGGCTTATATTTGTCGGGACTTTTTTTATGAACCGTTGTTCACCATATGTAAAATTGTATGAATCACATGATGATTCCCCTGGTTTTATTTGAAATCCGTTTCCAGAGCTGGGAAGTTGAGAGCGTTATGATGTAGCATTACGTCTGAATTAGAGATTTCTCATCCGAAGTAAGTGAAAATAAAAAATTACTTTAAATGTAGTTGTGTTTGCATACCTCAACCAGAACTTAACTCGAATGCACTATTACAACGCATTTTTATAGTTTTACAGTGAATCGTATGCTATTTTCAAGAAAAATTATCTCAAACATAGTTAGGTTGGCAGCAAGTGCGGTTGGTGATAACCGTAAAAAATTGGCCATGATCTTCCTCCCATCATCAAAAACCGAAACAAATCGGCGCCATTTCCGGGCCCTACGACCTCCAAGGAAAGTGGAGGGGCGAGATCTACGTCCTCTCTCTCACACAAATGGACTGCATTTTGCAACAAGGAACCAAGAACATTTCTATGTCACTGAGATTGGGCAACTTTTCTTACCTTGCAAACATAAATCGATCATCTAAACAAGTTTTATCTTTACTCCCAATAAACCGTAAATTGAAGACGAAAATTACCTTTGTAAAAGTTTTCTGCATGATTCCAGTAATTCTATTGAAAAGAATGTAAGTTGCACACTGCCGTGCTAAGGCAAAACGCCGTATGAACATTCGAGAGTCACCAAATTACCTCCCATGAAATGTCTATTTTTGCGGAATGATTTATGCACATTCTTCGTTGAAATTTCTTGAAGTTTTAGATTAAATTGTCAATAAAATTGCCAAAAAATTGGAGGAATATTATTCAAAATTGTTTCGCGTGAAGTATTGTTTTATTGAAGGCAACATGGCAACGCCTGGAGGTTCATACGCAGGGTGTCTACCGGTCCCCAAAAGTCCTCAATGTGCCCAACTATCCCCGTTTTTGGAAGGGTGTCCCCGATATCCCCAAAAGTCTCCAATTTTCTTGTTCAGGTCCCCAAAAAATGACAAAAATCGTCCTAAACACCGGAATTTGCAAACTTTCAGCGGCGCGGTATAACCAGGAATAAAAAAACTGAAGCGTTGCTTGGGTTTTCGTATGGTTTCATCGGTTCAACATGACTTGTAGAATTAGTCGTATAAAATACTATACGCCTTTTAACGCTCTAACTATAGCCCCCTTTCTCTTACTATTTCGGGAAGAAAGTCCCCGATTTTCTTGAAAAACACCCCTAAAAGTCCCCAATTTTGGTTTCTTAAAACTGGCATAAATCCTGATACGGCACTGGAATAAAAAATACATTAAATCTAGAGTCCAGACTCTTAAAAACATCGACAAGAAAAAATACTCTTGATTTAATCAGATTTAAGCTTAAATCAAGAACCCCGTCTCTTAATTTGAGCGGATTTCCTTTTGATTTAAGCTTAAATCTGATTGAATCAAGATTATTTTTTCTTGTCAATGTTTTTAAGAGTCTGGACTCTAGATCGATGTGTTTTTTTTTTTTTTTTTTTTTTTTTTTTTTTTCCAGTGCTCTGATACGGCGTTCTTTATTAAGACGGCAGTACGGTCCTGGCAACAATGGGATGCTCTTGGCTCCTTTTTGCAAAATGCAATCCATGGAACTTTACCTAGAGGCGGCTCGCGGAAGCTCTGAAATGATTCGACCTAAATGCCCGGCCCGAAATGCCCGTCTCGGAGAGGTCACTATCTCCGCTGACCGCAACAATGAAGCAAGATCTCATAAGTCATATCATCCCGGTTGAGAGCTCATAAATGTTGACTAACCGCACCGTAACCCCGCCGCGAGACGCCCGCGCGCTCCGTGTGAGCGCTGCAACGGCCGTAAAACCTTGCAGGCCAAACTCATTTAGATAAAACTCCCCCGCAGCCCGCGTGGCTCACTGAATAAAACAGCGCCCGGAGACATATGCAACGTGCCGGCAATTGCTACCCATCCTCGGCGGATCGCCGGACAGGTGTCGAATTCGGCGCGTTGATCCGCGAGGGACGGCCGGAGATTCGGCAGCGCTGCGTGTCTCTAAAGGGTGTCGCCCGTGTTGGTTGGCTCGTTAAACGCCGGAAGTGACGTCACGTCGTAAAAGCCGCGAGTATTGCGGCGTTGTCGAGTTTCCTCTCGGGTTTGCGTGGCTTGCGAGATTATACTGGGAAAAAATCACATTGTATCTAGAGTCCAGACTCTTAAAAACGTCGACAAGAAAAAATACTCTTGATTCAATCAGATTGAAGCTTAAATCAAGAACCATGCCTCTTAATTTGAGCGGATTTCCTTTTGATTTAAGCATAAATCTGATTGAATCAAGAGTCCTTTTTCTTGTCAATGTTTTCAAGAGTCTGGACTCTAGATCCAAAGTGTTTTTTTTTTTTTTTTTCCAGTGTACGTACGCTAAAGACGTATTCATACTGCCCTGCTCGGGAAAAACGCCGGATGAACCACCGTCAGTCGCCAAATTTTCTTCGATCAAATGGACCGCGTTAAACAGAAAGTAACCAAGCCACATCAGCTATTGCCAAATACAATTGTGTTATTTTATTTTCAACAACGAAAACGGTTGTGCGGATTTTTGTGCAAATTTCAGTGAATTTTCCCCCATAGTACGAAGCAAATTCCTTAAACATTTCAAAGAAATCCGCATAAACGTTCTCTCGCAAAAAAGTAAATTTCCCGCTTAAATTTGGCAACAGCTGATGTGTCTTGGTTCCTTCCTGTTAAACGCGGTCCAAATGCAAGTTTGCAGGAAACATGTGAATATTTTCCCTTTATTTTTTAGAGAATTTTCTTCGTAATTAGATGTGTATCATCAAAGAGAACATATTCATAACCTTTCTGGAAAATAAGCATTTTATCGAAGGAAATTTGGCAACTGTTGAATGTTCATACAGCTTTTTGCCGAAGCGCAGCAGCATGGTCGTCTTTTCAAAAAATGTCTTTACCCCAAGAAGCCCGAGGCTCCTTATGGTTTCTCCTGTGATCAAGGGAAGTTTAAGAAGATCCATAATATATTATCATGAAAAGAAGAACACCAACGGCTTTCCAGTAGAATTAAGCTATACACCTCTGAAAATTGATCCTTTGCAAGGGATAAAGAATATTTGCTTCCACAAAAAATTAAAAATACGACAGAAGAAAATTCGCAGGTTTTAAAAAGCTTGAGCTTGGTTTGTAGAGTCGTAGAAAATTGAAAATCATAGAAATCGCGTGGTTAAAGACGACAACAAGTCTAATGAAAAGGGAATTAGTTTTCCTTGAAATATCGGCGACAATTTTGAAACAGCTCAATTGAATGAAGTGAATTCCAAGTTGAAACGTTGATAAACATCGATGATGCATGCGTCGTGATAGTATTATCGTATAATCAACCAATTGAAGGCGAACTATTCAGCAGCGTAAATATCATGATTCATAAGAGACAGTTCAAGGGGGCGTTCTCATTAAGCACCATGTGGTGTTAATTTATTGATATAATGTAAAAATGACTGTTTTTTCGCATTTATTTATTGTTTTCAATCCACTGAATTTATCCAGAAAGATTTATCATTACAATTGTAACAACCCATTGTTTGTGAAGTACGTAATTTAGTTTTCGCATAAATTTACTCATTTTTCCGGAAGAAGGCTCATTTATAAACATTTTTGGCCATCTTGGTTTGCTATTAAAATCTGACTATCGACATTGACTTTTTTTAGCAGGTTGGCTGCTCTTTTGGGCCCTATAAGCTCCTTAGGATCTTGGCGTGTCCGTGCTCTTTCTAAGCTCGAGTCCCTTTATACTGAGAGTTAAGACACCCCCCCCCCCTTATGGAGTCACAAACGGGAATATAGATTACACAAATTGATAGTTTTTCGTAATCTTTGATCGGCTCATTCTCAAATTCCCTTCTCCGTTCCTCCTCTCATTCCGTTTGTTCCTTGCCGAACACGTTATTCCCCGGTCCATTCCAGATTATAATCTTTGCAATCGGTAAAAATGTAATCTTTGTTCCCGTTTGTGATACTGTGGTGGCCTAAAATAAGGGAACCAATCAGAAATGGATTCACATTGTCTTAACTTTCAGTATAAAGAGACTCAACTCTAAGCTTAAGGAGGTGCACTGCCGTCGTGCGATATAAATCGGTGTGTAAAAGAAACCTCAAAGCGCCTTCAAAGTTCCACTCTAATCTTACGGGAAATGACGATACCACTATACGCACGTCGTGATGGTGTTATCGTATAACCGACCAATTGAAGGCGGACGCCAACTTGCCTGTCACGCCTTCCGCCGTGATCCGCCTTCTCTGTTTCCCTTTGAATAATGTAGGAAACATTACTTTAATAGAGATTACCTCGATTTGAGCAATTTCACCGCCCGCGACACGTTGGCGACGCGCCAGTTCGCGTTAAATCGCTTTCTGCGGGTGGTGGGGAGGGGTGGGAGTCGCGAGATATTCGGGGCATTGAATCTCATTCTGATGGGGCTCCTGGTCGTGGGTTTAAGACGACATTAGGACGTATTTATATCAAACGGTACTATGTGTATTATGATGTGAGCCCTGTTATACACATATTCTTATGGGTCGCAGGGCTCATGTATTAATGCACTCAGTTCCATTTGGAGGAAATACGTCCATTTGGTGAGCTTATGTGCAAGACAAACATATTTTACAGGCCGTGGTGCCGGCTTGGGATTAATCTTGAAAATTTTAGCAAGGGACCGTTCAAGTATTACGTAACGTATTCCGTAACGCACTAAGGAGGGATGAGGGGGTGAGCCAGCGTTACGGTGCGTTACAAGGAGAAGGGGCGGTCAAGCCCAGTGTTTCGTAACAAATCCGTGTCTTCCGAGGCGGTGGCGGTGGATGGGGGGGGGGTTACTTTGAAAAACCGTGGAAAAAGTTAACAATTCCAGATTTCTAAAATGTGCCAGAAACAGTATAGTTGGATCCCATTTTGCAAAAATGAACCGGCGTAATTACAGTGTTATAAAAATGTTGCTTCTTCATAATTAACTAAAAAAATCTCTCAGAATAGCAAATATTTTTTCCTTCCAATCAGAAAATCGTTCCTTCTAAAGGATAATAAGTGTGTGAATTCTATTACTGTACGTATATTGAGTATTTTTTAAAAGGAAAGAAGAAGTTGCACGGTTTTGAAAACACTGTAATCGTGCTGGTTCCTATTTGCTAAATGCGATCCAGTTCGTATACTGTTCCTATACTTAACCAAAGCTAGCGGTTCCATTCTGCAAAATGCAGTCAAAAAGCCAATCGGATCGAGTTTTATGAAGATTTCCGCTCTTATTTTAGAAATGACGTATCTGGTAGTGAGTGTCCTTAACCCAAAGGTGCTTTAGTACGTGTCCATTAATTTGGTTTCTCTCCACTACACTCGGTTCGAACGGGGCTCAACCTGGCAGCGACAGCGCGCGTATGCGGTGGTCGGCGGATTTGTTGCTGATCCTTTCGCTCATTTTGACGTATTTATGCCAAAAGGAACTATGTGCATTAAGACATGAGCCCTGAGACCCATAAAAGCACGTGTATAACAGGGCTCACGTCAAAATGCAAATAGTTCCGTTTGATAAAAATACGTTCATTTTTCGTTTCGTCTGTGAGTTTTTCCCCTATGCGCGGTGCTTTGGTTGCCATTAGAACTAAGCTTCGACCACATCAAACGTACACGGCGCATATAACAATTTCAGGGGGAATTTATACACACGTTCGGGTGCGCGCGCCAACGAGTGCCTCTCAAGTTGATCTTCCAAAAAATTGGTGTGGAAAAGAAGGAATATAACCGCAAAAGCTTGTGTTAAACCCTAGTCTTGGCCGACCAGCAGGCTGATTATTGAAATTAATATACAGAGCAATTATAAAAGAAGGCGGGGGAAAATTGAGCGATTCTATTGGTTCAAAAGGTCGGTATTGACATACGATAAAGGGGAAAATGATGGACTAGCTGCAGCATAAAGAAAAAAGGAGATGTTTGCATTTCGGGTGTCTTGGGTTTCTTTGAATACGTGGGTCGGTACGGACGATTTTTGTCATCGATTTTCTTGGAAATTTCTAGTTTATGGAAATAAGTCATTTTATATACAGTGTTTGAAATTACATTGTGCGTTGATTGGAGCAAAAAATCGGACGTCATGGCCTGTTATTCATACTTAAAAGTTCGGATTTTGCTGGAATATCGATGCCATGATGTACCGACCTACATCACGGGTTAAACAATCCTCAAGAAGCAAAACACCTCCTTTTTTTCTCTATGGACTAGCTGTGTAGGGTCTCTTTAGGATTGCTGTTAGTTAGCCCATTACTCACTTCCTTTGTCCATTGCAGACACTCCCTACCACCAATAGGGTTTCGTTAAATTTTTTTGAAAATTCGAGCCTTTCGATATTTCACTTTCCATCCCTGAGCACGTTCATATTGTTTCAACTTAAGTGTTGATACAAATTAATTTCCCTCCAAAAAATTCTTCTGTCTCGATGGAGATTCATAAAAAGTATTTTTAAAACGAGTAGGTGGTGTGTAAACATGTTGATGGGAAAGGAGCGATGCAAAACTCTGCGAACCTGTTTCATCAAGCAGATTTTTCCTCTATCATGGAAGTTCAGTGGCGTGGCGTGCTTTGCGATATATCGCTGTTCTGCCATTTAAACTTATGGTAAAGAATCGATTACCAAGGTGTTTGCTGCTAACACCCTAATTATCGATCCTTTTCCATAGGTTTAAATGACATAACAATCGATATATCGCAAAGTACGCCACGCCGCTGTTGGAACGTTGTCCGTTTGGTAAGCGGTCAAGCGTTAAATTTGCAAAAAAAAAACTGCCCCTTTGATAATGTTACCCCGAGCGTCATCTTTTTCAAACCAGCCAGCAGCCAGCTTTTGTCATCAATGGCCAACCGTCTGCCATGCACTTTGCGGAAATATCAGCTTAATTTTAAATTTTAGACCGTTACTGACATAAAACTTTCCGTTAGCTGTCTCTGATCTCACTCTCTTAGTCTCTGTAATTTTGAGCCACCCTGTAGCGCGTGATATTCGACGATCCAAAAACAACGCGACCAGCGTCGCCCGCTCTTTATATTCAAGAGCGCCCCCCTCCTTCGTCACCACAACCCCTCGTTACCTACCCTTTGGGCTAACCCCTCCACCCTCATGAAGCGTGTCAATCTTCTTGGAGTTTGTGTTGGCGCGCCGCGCCATCAAGAAACATGGTCTAAACGATCGTCGTCTGGGCGCGAGTTTGAGAATTTGTCACGAATACAAATGCACCGCGCGCTAGCCGATCTACCTTTCTGGAAATTGGACCCACTCGAATCAAAAAGAACTATCGCCATCGTTACTGGAGCTCTGAGATCCATGAATACATGTATAATATAACCTGCGTCAGAATCGAGATCCTTCCTTTTCATTTAATACATCCTGAAGGACTGCATTTTGCTATTCTATTGAAGGGTGGTTTCACGATAACTGGAATAGTTTTGTCGCCGTAATAGACAACATATTTTTCGGTCATATTTTAAGTAAAAATGATAATCAATCGAATTTTTTCGCATTAATCTTCAAAGGCTTGCGTATCATAACGTTTTCTAATGATTTATTGCTCTACTTCTCAATTATTATTATGTAAACTCCGGAAATGTGCTGTCTGTTATGTGGTAAAAAGTCAGCGTAATAGCACATTTTCGGTCATTTATGTATTAAAATTGGAAAGTAGAGCGATAAATCTTGGAAAAGCATTACAACACGTAACTCTTTGTAGATTAATGCAAACAAAGTCGAGTGATTATCATTACGACTAAAAATATGACCACAAAATATGTTGTCTGTTACGGCGACAAAACTATTCCAGTTATCGTGAAACCATCCTAAAGCACATGTCTGCATGGGAGGTTTCAGGACATTTCGTCAACGATTTTTTGTCCGGGCACCTGTTTAGTCCAGTAATTTACGTCCACACGTAAAATAAGAAACAGTGACTTGGTCCAAAGATTATATTTCAGTCCGTATGTAAAATTATATTGACAATATCGAATTAGCAAATTGAGAGAGAGGAAGGTGTTGTTATGGTAACTCATTTTTTAAATGAAACGTTACTTTCTTCTTTTGGTTGATCTTTCATTTCCATTGGTGAATATTTTTTGGTTTTATTTCTATCTGTAAAATTGTCGATTTAAAACATACCGTATATATGTACCTTTTTTTAAATGACGATATTACTTCATTTTAAAAACATTTTTTTTTAAAAAGTGGCAAATATTTGTAAAACATTTTCCAAGCGATGGCATCGATATTAATCTCAATAAGCCGCACTTGTGTTGAAAGGACCTATACAAAAATGAAAAAGAGAGAGAAAAAACCAAGGAGGACGCAATCATTGGTTTTAACCCACTTTTACATCAATCTTTTACAGTCAAACACGTCCAATTTTGAGCGTTTGGTTGCAAATACACCACGCTGCAGCACAGTAAATGCACAAAATATAAAAGAAAAATTAAAAAGCTTTGGAAATCATTAAATTAGAAACGGAACCACCTTAATATTTTCAAAACACACGTACTATTTTCCTTTAATACATATATATTTTTTTTTCGTCAATTTAAATGAGACTAACCCGTGCAGAGCGGCAAATATTTCAAAATCATGAGTTGAAAAACGCTGACTCCGCGAATTTACATATTTGAGCCTAACACAGAGCAATATGCACACTGGCGCCTACAAACCTAACGGGATACTTCAAGCGTTGCGCAATGCGTGAAGTATCCCTGTTAGTTTTGAAGGGGCCTACGCGCGTGTCAAGCTGGTCGACCGCCGCGTCGCGGAGTGCTACGGCGTTTCAAGCAACTATTTCGCGACACAGGTGTTGCACAGTATCATAAGCGCTCCAACGTAAGAATGACAAGCTTCCTTTAAGGGTACAGAGCTTTCCTTGCAAAATAAATCAAGATACTACGTTACAAAAAGAGAGTGGTTATCTAAAAAACTCACTTAGTCCTGGCATCCGTTTTTAATAACGTTTAGCTAGCATAATTATTGAATTTCATTAGAGAACAATGCGACTCGATTTAGGCAGAAACATTATTGGGTATGCCGTCAAGAAGATTTTATTTTGAATCAAGAATAAAATAGCTGAATGAAAGCGGGTTTCTACTTGGTCTAAGTGACTTTTCTTTTTACTTAAGCATCCTTTTTTCTCCAAACAGGCATTATTTTCTTTATTGATTTATGAGGCTCTGTTCTCGGCGGCAAATTTGAGCATATTTCTGCTTGAATCAAGTGAATTTTTCCTTTAATCAAGTTCAAAAATCATGCTAAACGTTATTGGATCAGATACTTGGGCTTAGCAAGCTTTTCGACTACAGCTCCTTTTTTTTCGTCGTCACTCGATTTAATTTGCGAGGGAACTTCGTGCTTTTGAAATATGCCATCAATCATGATACGTTGGAGTGCCTTCAATCTTGTATGATACTGAGCAACACCTTCATGGCGAAATAGTAGTTCGAAGCGCCACGGCACGCCGGCGCCGTCGCGAAGTTATCGTACACAGGAAAAATCTTAGAGCCTTCAGCTGAGGAAAATCAAAAGGTTCATCCGATTCAGGTAAAAGAAGATGGGATTTTCTTGAAAGATAAGTAAGTCCTGTTGCAGCAAAGAGGTGTAGAGAGTTGTAGTGAATTTTCCCTCATGGAATTGACGCCAAAATTCTCAATTATATATTTGTTTCCGTTTGGCCAACCAAACAAACAAAAAACGAGCAAACCCCTCATTCTTCCGAGACATTATTTTCATCCAAAAACGTCGTGAGCAAATTTTGTTTGTATTTACATGTTGACCAATTAATTTTGGGTCTCAATAATTGGTAAGTGGACCAAAACTCCCCTGCCGAAAAAACGCGTGGACTTAAACTACTGGAAAAAACAAGTGTTCGGACAAAAATCGTTGACGAAATGTCCTATAACCGCATGGGATTTTGGAAGCGACAATTGCAAGAAGGCATTTAAACTGATACATTGCTTGCATGCAATTTTACTTGTCCTATTAATATAATTAGATGATCATTGTTAGACCTCTCAAGGTGATACCTTAGTACTTTAGGGAACGATTTGATAATTGATCCATCGATTGATGATTTTTTTATTTTAGGACATTTCTTAAGAATTTCTGAGCATTACATCAAACTGCAGAACAGCAGGTATCACTATGCAAAGATGCATTTTTTTAAAATATTTGAAATAACTTCAAAGAAACAAACCGGAGTGAAAAGCTTAAATCAAAAGGCAGAGAGATTTGCGATAGTCACTTGGATCGTACTTTCGGAGTTTTTTGAGAGGCTCTTCGTCACACGATCAAACAGTGTCATCAATACATCTAGGTCATATGTGCTGTGATTGGTCCAAATCTCGAATAAGCCAATCACAATACCAGACTTTGATATATTGATAGCACCGTGGCATTGTTCCTTGACGTTGTAAGTGTCCTGTAAGTGTCCCTTGACCAAATTTGGTGCACAATTACCTGGCGCGCTGTACAGCGAAAAAAAAGATTGGTAGAATTTACCATTCCGTCACGCTGTATTTCACTCAACGTGAATTCTAAATCAATTCTGCCAGAAAAATAGTAGACGTCACTTTATACTGGTACAGGTTTTATTCATCTAGCAGAATTGACTTAAAATTCACGCTGTATGGAATAAAGCGTGTCGGGATGGTAAATTCTACCAATTCTTTTTTCTTGCTGTGGAATGATTTGTGCTTGGAATTTCTCAGGAAACGACTTAAAATCTAGAAAATATGAATTGATTGGTAGACTATTGAGCTTCTCCTAGGTGCTGAAGATTCCCCTGAAAAGAGAAAATTGACGATTAGCAAGATAATTTCTTCAAAAATGTGTGATTTAAAGACTTTCAGCTTAAATTATATCCAAAAGATCACGAGAACCAGTGGCAGAACTCTCGTCTAGCATTTTCCTTGCTATCTTGCTGGACTTTTCGGAGCTAACTTCGAAGGAGCCAAGAAGCACTTGGCACTGGTTGTCTTCGAAAAGCTTGTCGGGCACTTTTTGAACGGCCTTTACAGTTCGACTTCTGGAGACTTCCAATTCCTCCAGCAAATTTTTAAGTTGCGCGGCAATGTTCTGCGCCTGCAACAAATTTCCATTTACACTTTATAAGAACCGGTCTCATAACGTAGATAAAACGCTCATAGAAATTATGTGGACGAACCCGTGGAGAATCTTTGTTCTTAACGAAATGGAAGTCACAACACGGGTGTTCATTGAGTTAAAATCATCGCTTCAAGCGCGAGGAATGTTAATGTTCCTGCAAATTTTTGGATATGCAACACGGGCGTCCCGGAGTTTAAACAGTTGCATTCAGGCGTTGATACTTTGAAGCAGTCTCTGCTACCAGAAGTGGACGGATTTGACTAGAATCAGCCAAGCATGATTTTGAAAGTTGGCTACGCTGTTTTTTCTCCACTTAAATCCTTTAAAAATATTAACTTTAGGTAAGGCAAGCTGTCTCACCGATGTTAAACTTAAGAAAGCTTCAAAATATATAACTGGAAACCTGAAACTTAATGTAAAATTTTGTTCGCAATTTACTAAAGTGGAGCGTGAAAAAACCTCTAAAACTACAAACTGGCATTTTTTTGTAAAAAATTACGAAAAGAGTTTCTTACCTTGGATAACTTAACTGAACTTTTATGAGTTTTCTTAGTGATATTTACGAGATTTTTTATTGTATTTAAGCAGAAAATGCTAATAGGGCAGTTGCGTAAGATGTAACGCGCAAATTACGTGCAAAAAAACCGCAAAAGGTAACCAGCAATGGCCTTCCCTTCTTTCCGTAAGGTCTAGAAACGAAGAGAGACCCTCCACTGCCATTTTTGCGACAGGTGGAAACATAACTTTTGGGGTCACAACACCATTACCATTATGGAAAATTATGAGGGAGCATCAGTAGGGTGGCCCAAATTTGGCAATGTCGGAATTTTTTTGGTCTTACCCCCTAGAACTGGTATGATAAATTAGTCTAACCTTCTCTCTCTCCTGCGCGACCTGGCCAATATCGGCCCTGACGAGCCACGTGACATCCTTGAAGAGCTTGCGCATTTCCACCAATCCGGCATCGAACTTGGAAAGCGTGTCCAAATACTCTTGCATTGCCGGATCAGATTGAAAGTCCCCTCTATCTCGTGCTTGTCGGAGCAAGTTCTGCCGCACCTCTTCCAGACATTTGAACTCCTCGATGAGGACCTCCAGGCTGAGAGCGATGCTCCCTTCTTCGTCTTTAATGCAGTCATTGACGGAGTCTTCAATCTGACCTTGGACGGTGTTTTTGATCTGACCTTGGGCGGAGTCCCCGTTTTGACCTTGAACAGAGTCCTCTATCTGAACCTGGACGGAGGAACAGAGGGAATGGCTGGAGACGCGGGCGGGGTCCTGGAGGGACGCGAGATCCCTGACAGAGGCCGTCCTGGATCCACCCGCTCTGCCCTGGATGACGCGGTGGATGGTCTGATGGTTTGCATCTTGCGCCTGCAAGAGAAGAAATTGGCGGGGTCTGGTTAGTTGGATATGAGGAACATCACACGGAAAAGAATGGTTCAGTATTCATGACAAGAGAGGTATCTCCACCCAGACTGGTGGTTGCCCTGTGAGTGTGAGGGTAGGGCTGGTAAAACCCAAGGTAAGTGAAGTGTAGGTATGTTTATCCCGACCCTCCGGCCAGAGCTCGCGCGCGCCGCTGGAGCTAAGGCGCGAAATTTGAATTCCTACAACTTTGCAGTGAAAACAAGTATGACCGTCCTATGTTGGTATAAATGAACAAATAGTCATCGCACTAAAAGCGAATGGATTTTCATTCTTAAAGCATTTGCTTGCACTGAATTTGTTGGTTTTTATCAACAGCACACGCTGTCATATTTGTTTTTGGTCGAGACTGCAAAGTTGTTTGAAATTCAAATTCCGCACCACAGCTCTACTGGCGGGAGTCGAAAACCTAGTCGTGGCCGAAAGGGTCGGGTAGAGCATATCTACGTCCCTCTTACCTTGGGTAAAATGTAGGTAGTACAATTTTAGGGTCCAGCCCTTTGGCCGTCTTATTAAGTGTTATTCAAACAGCTTCTAATGTAAGCGGGCATTCAAACTTCTCGGCCGGAAAAAAAAAAAAAAAAAATTGGAGTAGCGAGAAAGTAAAAACAAAAAAAAACACCATAGTAAACGGAGGCTAAATGGACCGCGTTAAATAGGAAGGAACCAAGCCACATCAGCTATTGCCCAATTTAATAGGGCAATTTAATGTTTTACATGAAAATGGCTGTGCGGATTTTTGTGCAAATTTCAGTGAATTTTCTCCATAATACAAAGCAAATTCCTCAAAATTTTCAAAGGAATCTGCGCAGACGTTCTCTCGTAAATAATAAAATCTCCTTGTTAAATTTGGCAATAGCTGATTTGGCTTGGTTCCTCTCTGTTTAACGCGGTCCAAATGAGACATTGAGATCAATTTTGAGGTACGTTCAGAAAATTACCACAGCTAGTTTCACACACATTTCCTCCCTATTTCGTCACAAGGTACCTTTAATTTTTTTTAAAAAAATATTTTTTTTTACTATAGTAAGCCACGAAAATTATTCCGTCTTATAAGACAACAACGTATCGTCACTCATCTGACGCCTGGACGTATATCGTATCAACATGAGCCGCGGGAAGCATAGAGTCATACAGAGAACAAGGTGCACGTGAAAATTGAGATACATCCTTACAAGCCAGAGAGTTGACGACATTAAGGCGAATGTTTAAAGACTTTTTCAAGTAAAGTTGACAGCGCGGTCTTTAAAAGCTGTCGAACAAATTCTTCCGCTGCCATTTTTCATCAACTTCTAAACTGTATCAAAAGATGCGGAACGGAACTTCCTCTTTTAATTCGGAAGTTTCCACCGTTTTCCAAAATTGATACCAGCTTTCCGCGGCCAACTTGGAGCTTTTGCGCGCTAGTTATTTATGCGGCGTCAGGTAGCGCGCCTCGATCGGCTTCCGTCGCAAACTTTTAACTGTAAAATTAAAAAATTATACTTTTGAAGTGAAGTCGTCCAAACTAATCGATGGATGCCAATCCCTCTCCTACTTTGTTTGCCTCAATGGGCAGAAGAAATATTTTCCTAAACCTTCAAGACAATTTCTTTTTCTTAAAATACAGCAGTTCACAGATTTACATGCCTTATTTGGTGGAGCAATTCACCTGAGTTAGGTTCCAACCCAAGAATACAACTATTTCAACTTTGGTGTGTTGCAAAGTATCACACGCATTTGAAGGCGTTTTATATTGGCCCGACCATGCCTTATTTGGTGGAGCAATTCATTTGAGTTAGGTTCCAACCCAAGAATACAACTATTTCAACTTTGGTGTGTTGCAGAGTATAACACGCATTTGAAGGCGTTTTATATTCGTCCGACCGCGACCTACTAGGGATAGTATGATTTTGCTGTGTTGTCTTTGAATGCTTTTTGGAATGCAAATACCGAATGCAAAAAAATGAATAATATTAATAGATTATTGTAATAAAAAGTTTAAAAAAAAAAAAAAAAATCGGGTGAAACTAAAGTATTCAAACTTATTTTAAACAAATGTTCAAAGTCTTACTTTTTTATGCCGAGAAGTTTCATTTCTATGTAATGGATAGTCTCCTAATACCGAATTTCACAAAAATCGATCAAAGAGGAGCCCACCGTCATTCAAAATAACGGATTTTGAATTAAGTCTCCTATACTTTGCATAATATGAACCTATAATAAGTTTCAATAGGGCGCAATGTTAGAGGAACTCATTAGCTTTGAATCAAGCCAAACATTCTGAAAATGGGTCAATTTCTAACGAAACGCAAATGATCCTTACAAACCAGGCTCCAAAGAAAAGTTTTAAATGACATATTCTTGTTCACACAATGATCGTGGTGATCAAGACACTAACGGCCATCTTAGTCACACAGTAGTAGAAGGTATTGTGACGTCATCAAGACATACAGACAATATAATATCAAAAGGGTCCTACTTAGAACGTGCAGAAATCGCAAGTAAAGTTTCAAAGAGTGTGCCCGGTGTCGTCTGAACCGAAAGGAAAATATCCCAATAACAATACGTTCAAAACATTTAACAAAAGAAGTATGTGCAACTCAAATATAAATTCACAAATCACTAACATTCCTGTGACATACAAGATGGCGGAGGGTAGCATTAATCATTGCCGTCATTGAACAAGGTACAGCATACAGCGGGGCCAACATTCGCCGCATCCGTTAACGAGCATGCTCAACAAGTTTCATAACAGAGGGAAAACTTGCTCAAAAGCTTGAATATTCAAGTGGCACAATTATCCTACATATCTTTCAGAAATGTTCACCAAAAAATACGGTCATTAGAAAAATTCTTCCATCGGCTGCAAGAACATTCAAATTAATCAGTCGTTAGTGAAGCGCAAATAAAAGCATACATACTTTTCCGAAACTTATCCTGTAAGCGATGCGTCATCAAAAAATGTTTCCCAATGTGTTTCTGGTCTCAACTACAGTTCGTTTATGAATTCTCTCAAAAGAGGGGAAAATACCATGACCAGACCAATGAAAAATTACCGCTCTTTCATTAATTTACATTTACTGATGATTAATTATTGACCTGGAAATCGGAATCGGCAATTTAGAGGCAGGACGAGGGATGCACGGATTGAAAAAAGGAAATATGATCTGTTTGATCTGTTTTTCAGGCATTCGAATTCCTGGTTTTAATGAGGTCGTATATTTGATACTTCAAAAAACCGTTTATCTGTTTTTTCTCTACTTGCCAAATATCCGTGAAAAGTCAGTCATTGTATTCGTCTGATACCTTGCCATCCGCCATTAACCGTCATTGAATTGTACTTTAATATAATTTTGAAGCATGGAGTCATAAATTAATAGAAATACAAATAGTTCAGAGAAATGGTTACGAGAAAAATAGTCAGAGCTTTATAAATGGATATGTGAGGAGGGATTTGTTTACATTAGCAACTTTAAGAGGGGACTTAAAAGGATTTATACTCAGGTCAAATTTGAGTTAAGTTGCAATATACGGACCCTGTTGCAGCGTTGAGGATAATGCGTGAATAGAATTATATTGAGCAAAGCCACACTAAAATCACGGTGGACTAATAAAGAAGTCTGAAATGCATAATTTAGCAGGCATTGAGTAATTGGTGTGGTAACATGGTCTTTTCAGTAATTTTTGTCTGTTGCGTTGTGTCGAAGAGTTCATTTGAGACTTTATTGCCTCCTTATCATGGTTTATTGGCAGCTAAACCACTCTATGAACGTCATTTTGCAATATGCGGAACTAAAATTTTTGACCTATCCGTAATAGCACCTATCTGAGGATTGCCACAATCAGGGAATACCAGGGAAACCGGGAAATGTCAGGGAATTTTAAAGAGTCTGGGAAAATCCGGAAATGTCAGAGTAAATGTCGAAAATGTAAGGGGAAATGACGAAAATTTCAGGGAAAAATTTTCAAGTCACCTTTTTCTCCTCACTAGAACAGGTTTAACGTTTCGAACAACAAACGCCCGGAAACTATTCCAAATCATATTTTAAGCATCTAACATATCTTCAATCGTCAGGGGATTTCACCAGAAGGTGCCAGGGAAATGGCCGGGAATTTCATTTTCTAAATTCCGTGGCAACCCTGCCATCTGCATGGAGAAACTAATGGCATATTTGTTGGTTCTGAACTGGAGCCAAAATTTATAGTTCCTTATTGCAAAATGTAGTCCACTTAACCTTTTTTTTTATTTTTTTTTATTTATTTTTTATTTTTTTAAATTTTTTTTTGCCCGTTTCTCGTCTTTCCAACAGACTCATCTAATCATGCAGGATTTGGTGGACTAATGGATTTTTGATTCTCATAGCCCGATGTGGCAACAGCGTGACCCTTACGCGTCGCCTTTACGTTAATGTCATTCCCGTTATTCTGTTAAACAGAGTTTTACGACGTGAAGTAGCAAGTGCAATGAATTATTCCGCTCGAATTGTTCACTTTAAAATTTATGGATGCTGTCTATCGTTTTAAAACTTCCCCAACTTTTCAGCGCTCATTACGCTCTCCCCCAAGTCCGGATCACCAACACTCACGCATCATAAATCGTGTTGATTGTCAACTTTTTATGCAATTTACAGAGTGGCTCGGGGCTCTTCGGCAAGTTGACACCCTTTCTTTTAGGGATCGCAGCTTTCTGTCGTTTTAAAGTTAACACGTTTGACGCTGCAGTCGTTCAATCCACGGTATGGTTCGAGTCCCTTTATAGAGAGAGTTGAGACAACGGGGCTTATGGATGCCACAAACGGGGTTAAAGATTAAACAAATCGGGCGTTTTTTTTTTGTAATCTTTGATCAACTCATTCCCGAAGTCCTGTCCCCGCGCGTTGCCTCTCATTCCATTTCCTTGTCGTGCTCCTAATGCCACGGTCCATTCCAGCAATGCATATTTGCATATATGCATATTTGCAATTGGTGAAAATGTAATCTTTATTCCTGCCTGTGACATTGTGACGGCCTAAAATAAGGGAACAAATCAGAAATGGATTCACATTGTCTTGACCTTCAGTATAAAGGGACTGTACCAATGTCACGGTCCATTCCAGTGTATAATCTATGTTGTAATATTTGATCAACCCATTCCCGAAATCCTGTCTCCGTTCCCTCTCTCATTTCATTTGTTCCTTATCGGACCCCCTAATGCCCCGGTCCATTCCAGTTTATAACCTTTGCAACTGATGAAAATGTAATCTTTATTTCCGTTTGTGACACTGTGACGGCCCCAAAATACGGGAACCAAGCAGGAATGGATTCGCATCGTCTTTACTCTCAGTATAAAGGGACTCTAGGTATGGTCTGCTACCGCGCAGCATGAATTTCCTTCAATTTGTCGAATAGGCAATGTGACCGCACAGGAGTAGGTATAGATGCATCATCGGAAATGCACCATTGCTCGATCTGCTGACCAATTTACTGAGTCGGTTTTTGGAAAAGCGGCTGTATCCCATTACAGCCGTGCTCAGAGAAAATATTTGTATCGACCTTCAGACATTACCAAATTGTATTTGATGAAACTTTTTTTTTTTTATTATTATTAAAAACTTAAGCATATTCTTTCTCCATTTGCACATAAAATTGTATTCGCAATTTGAAAATGTCAATGTCACTTATATTTTTCTCAAAATTAAAAATCTCAAATAGAACATTTTACAACACTCGAATGTGCCTACGGCATTTTTTTCTCGGCACACCGTAGTAATGAAACAAAGCTGGTACTTTGATTTTTTTAAAGAGATCCATGGAACTTAACGTGTTTTATTTTCTAACAACTGATGGGGCCATCTTGACCCCGAAACGCGTCCCAACTAAATTAATATAGCGCAAGTGAGTTTGGGATTTTTATCATTTTTTATCAAATCGTCTTGTGACTGTCCCTTACAAAAGTTTCTATTTTCTAACATACTTAACAACTTAACTTTATCTTTCTCTCCTTTTCTCAACCTTAAAACTTCAAATGAAATTTCATTAACTGAAGGTTTAAAATGCATTTTTTAAAGCAAATTAGGAACACTTAATTCCCTGCCTTTTTCCCTCAATCCACGATTCAACGATTTAACGATTTCCACGGAGATACGATTTGCCGGAGGAGCTCTGGCAGGATCGATCAGTGGCGGTTGGGTGTCGCAAAGCGCACAGAAGCGCTATAAGTGCGACTCGCTAGTAGTAGTAGGAACACTTCATTTTTTCCTTCCCGATAGTTTCTAGTCGTTCGTTGGGCTTTGGCGAAAAAACAAATCGAAAATTAATCCTTCTTTGGGCCTAATACATAGCTTGACGTCTCCTCTGTAAAGTTTTAAAGCTTTTCCGTGCTCGCATTCGTTGGCGGCGTGGAGCCAGTGCAATATGATTTGGCCCGAAGAAGGATTCACCTCAAAGACGCTTCACCACTAGGCAAAAATACGCCTCTCAGACTTGCTCGTTCGAGCACGATTTTGTGACAGGCGCAACTAACTTATTTCGTCCTTCGGAATTCCCGCGTGAGAGGTTCTCAGAATAACATACGAGTGGTGGGCTTTTATTTGTTCATTCTCGAAAGTTGGTTAGGGAGTTGAAGCAGCACATTACGCTGCCCTCCTGACATGAGGGCGTAACTGTACTCAGCAATGAGCCCTACTGTCCATAAGAATTAATGCTTGTCAGGGCTCATGGCAATGTGTGGTTAAGCCCTTGTGCCGCTTTGAGGCGAATGACGATTAGAAAGGTGCATCATGCTGTCTTCGCTTCTCCCGAAGCGGCGCTAGAAACTTATACTGCCGAGCTACGTAAAAGCGCCGTATAAGCATTCGAATGTTGCCAAATAGTCTCTCAGAACATTTTTATTTTTGAAGATAGTTAAGAATGATTTTCCTTGAGATTTTTCAGTCTTTTTGGATCAAATTGCGAACGAAATCCGATGAAAAATTGGATGAGAAATTTTCACAAATTTTCCTGGAAATTCGTGATTTGTTGAAGGAAATTTGGCAACGACTTGAGGTTTATACGATGTTTTTCCTTTGCGCGGCACCATAGCACACAGCGCCCAGCGGTGACACCGTCCGTTCTCATTCGCCGCACGTACAAACATTAAGTTGGGTATAGGTCAGCTCAACCACCCGCCAACTCAAACACGGAAAACTGCAGAGTGGCAAAAGTTTCGCGGAGGCTCTGTTTGTGTCAGTGTTTATGAGGTCTGATCAGAAAGTTACCAGTGAGCTTCCCCGCTTTGACCAGAATTCACTTGAATCCCACGGAGGCTATTCTTTAAACACCTATCGCTCTGGGAGGGAGGGGTTCCAGGGTGCAGTGGCGTGGCGTGAATGATCAATTAACGATATTTTCCCCATTTGAAGCTGTGGTAAAGAATCGAGTATTAGGATGTTCGCTGCGAACATCCTAATACTCGATCCTTTTCCATAGGGTTAAATGGTGGATCAATCGATATATCGCAAAGCACGCCACGCTACTGCTAGGGTGCGTCACGTGCACTGATAAAAATATTTGTGTTACTTTTGGTTAACATAGGAAGTAAAACACGAGTCAACACTTTGTATTGATTTTGGTACAGTTTGCGGTGAATTTAGCGCAGGAAACAATTGAAGAGACTGGGTAAATGCATTCCTCCGATTGCGACTTTGGTATTCACCACTCGTTTTTGTCATGGGAACGGAGTTCCCCATGATATTACAATCGTTCCGTTGCTTTCGCCATGGGATTCCCTATACCTCTGCGACCTTGAGCGTTTCGCCCAGTCTCCGATTTTTGGTTGATTTTCCGATGTATCAAAAACCGTTGTATTTTTTAGCCAATCATGCCTCTACGTCAAGTTGTGTTGATTGCTAAAATTCGCTTTCAGCGAGTTTTTTTCCA
>NW_017547276.1:350805-370562 GCF_001854935.1 Bemisia tabaci | reverse complement strand
GCTTTCTTGTATGCAAAGAAAATAATTAAAAATGTTAAAAAAGAGATGTCAACACAAAATTACATAGCCCCTTCAATTCAGAAGATACTACAAACGAACTGTACCTTAACATTTTCATATCCCAGAAGCTAACGTTCCCATGACGAATATTGCTATCGCTAGCGATTGCAAAATCCAACTTGTTCAGATTTTGAAGAGTCGAATTTAATATTTTGTAATTAGAGCCAAGTTCAAATTAATTTACATCCTTGATGAGGTAGACTTCCTTTTTGTTGTACTAGATCTATGGTGAAACTATTAAACCACGAATCTCGTTTCCCGTGTCTACAAATCTCCGCTCCCATTTTATTTTTTTAAAAGAGAACAAATCAATATCATTCCTTGAAGTTTTCTCAGAGCTTTCCTCGGAACTCCAGGACAGTAATTGTCTACGTTCAATATCAACTGAGATATCGCTCTTTGAGAAATTCAGTTTATGACGTCACCCGTCGCGGTGGTGACACCCTGGTTTTTTTCTACCCTGCTTTCATCAAAGTTTAGTGTCGAGTTACCGGTGGCAATATTAGCGCCTGCAAGACTGTAGGAATACTTCACGCACTACGCCAAACAGTGCGGTCTGCCTGGACCGCATACTAGCGCCTACAAGACTGCATGAATACTTCTCGCATTGCGCCAAAAGCAGCGCAGTTGGTTAGTTGGAGTGAAACACATATTAGCGCCTACAAGACTTCGAGTTCAGTCGGCGTCATGCATGTTTGCACTGGTTGTTAAACGTGAAACTTGAACAATGAAAGCAAGGTGAAAGAAACCAAGGGTCTGACTACCGCGGTGGATCACGTCATAAACCGAAATTTTCAAAGCACGAGATCTTGATTAATATTGAACGTAGGAAGTTGCTGATTGGACGGATCCTATTATTTTTAGCAAATTATTATTCTACAAGAATCAAACATCAAAACACCATTCTGTGACCAGCACAACTGACCCATTGTGACTAATTTGAGAAAAATGGAAGATTTTTTCAACACGATTTTCCGCTCGAACGCTATAAAGTCCATTTCCTCGAAGTTTTCCTCGGACCGCGTTAAGCAGAAAGGAATCAAGCGACATCAGCTATCGCCAAATTCAATCTGGCAATTACATTTTTTACATGAAAACAGCTATGCGGATTTTGGTGCAAATTTCAGTGAATTTCCTGCATAGTACGGAGCAAATTCTTTGCAATTTTGAAAGGTATCCGCACAAATATTCTCTCGTAAAAAATTGAATCGCCCTGTCAAAATTTGGCAGTAACTAATTTGCCTTGGTTCCTCTCTGTTGAACGTGGTCCAGTTTTGTTCTTACTGCTTCCTTCGGGTTATCGAGAAAAACTAGAGGACCTTACCTTTTCCTCCAGCATCCGGGTTCGTTGCTCGAGATTGCAGAGTCGCATTTGGACGGCCTCGGTGTATGCCTTGAAGCCTTTGAGCTGTTGCAACCACGAGGACGACAATGTCACCTGATTGTTTTCCATCGTGTCCAATTTGACCGATATTTGCTTCAAATTCTCGTCTACGTCGCAGTCGGACGCAAAGTGGACGCTCCGCTGCCGCCGAACCGTGGATTTCTCTCCTAAAAATATGCCCAGAATGCAGTGGCGATTCTCGAAAGTTGGCAACACTGTTTACCCTCCTTTTAAATCGTCGCTTGGTGGACAAAAATACCTAACTACACATTGAAATGAGCTCGGAAAATCATTCTGTTGCACGGACGACAGGGCTCATTGCAGAGTGTATCTACGCCCAAATGTCTGGGGGACGACGAAATGTATGTTCAGCAATCGATTTCGATGAGACAGCTAATTTTACCTGAAGTCGATATTTTTAATGGATTTTAATATAAGGAAAAGCAATAGCGTCCAGCTCTCGTTCAAACTGGGCTCTCAAACTGGCACTAATTCTTCAACTTCTCCTTGAGAATTTCAAGATTTGATCCATGAGGTGTTCCAAACACATCGGTTACCTTCAAAGACTGTCAAAATTCTTAACTGAATGTCATTCATGTCATTTGTAGTTACAAAGGAAAAATTACTCGTTGCGATACGTTTTATTCAAACAAACATGAGTTGAAAATAAAAGAAAAGAGCGATTTATCTGCCGTGTAGCACATCCTGCTTCCGCCATTCCGGTGCGTTTGAAATTCCTTCGAGACATTGGACTTTTTAAAATCGGGCTTGAATGGCATTGTGGCCCTAAATTTGCGCAATAAATCACCACGTAATAGCTTTTATTTGAGAATGGTTCGATGTATCGTTCAGTTTAAACAATACGACATAAGTTCAAACAAAAATTTCAGAATTTAACTGGAAAAAGCTGAAAATGAGAAAATTCCTAACAATTTCACTCCTCGTTGCCATTTTGTACTCATACATGCATGAGTCGCTTTTTTAGCGCTCTCTGGCGCTCTACGACGCCTAATCGCCACAAAACTCGGTCTTCCCACGATCCATCAGGGAGTTCTGATACGTATGAAAAATTTATCACAAAAAACCCGTTCCCTCAGATCATTCAATTGACTTTTGAGGCTATACGGTTACATTCTGAACCAATCAATATCGATACGATTTCACCTGTTTGGTGTTTTGAATAAGATCCATCTACTTACCTGGTACTTTTAGAATTATAAATAAAAAACTCAAGGTTCAGTGACCTATGCATTTCAGAAGTTCCAAAGTCCCGCACATACCTGATTCGTCGAGTAAGTGTTCGTGTTTCTTCTCCATGGCCGCGATTTTGGCGGCGATCTCGTCGAGTTGGCGGTAAGTGCGGGCCTGCTTAGCCATCCAGTCTCTCTCGGCGCACCGGTCGGCACCAGCGGAACCAATGGAACCAACAGAGCCAACGGAGTGGACCTCCGAGCAATCTGGGTCCTCTTTGGTGTCCTCACTCGCCACTTTGGAAGAAGCTTCCTTCAGCTTGCTCAAAGTCTCGATGGCCTCATTCGTCAGGTCCTCGCAGATCTCCATCTTCGACCTCGTCTCTTGCGGTTGTTCTTCGTTGGACATGCGTCCTCCAGCGGGTCCAGATTGATTATCAGCACAGCAGTTTTGACCGTCACTACAAACCGGTTGTGGGGTTCGCAGTCCCAGGTAAAACGATTCTGAGGGCCCAACCACTGAGAACTCCATATCTGCGTAAGACGCCTGCACAGTCCCGATTTCTTGCGGGAGCATTCCTGAGCAATTTGGCGTAGGGGGCCCAATTTCCGTGGGAATCGGTTGACAGGGCCCCATTCCTCCGTAATCCAGTGGCATGGGCCCCAATCCTGATGGATTCGGTGTCGAGGTGGGTCCTGTTTCTGTATAAAACGATCGCGAGGGCCTCATTCCTAGGCCACAACTGGAACCACCGCGAATGAGATTTGGGTCAGGTTCTTTCTGGAATTGAAATGTCTCACAAGGGTCCGTTTTAGCCTGTCTGCGTCGCGCGCAGACGGAATCGCCCTTTTTGCCGGGTTGATCCACATTGCTCGTGAACTGATTCCGGTACGCCTCCAGTGCACTATTAGAGGTTCTCCTAGGTCCCGTGGGGAGCTCCGAGTAACTGCGATCAACATATACTCTCGGAGCAAAGCCTTCGTTTTGCAAAGGGAATCCATTCGTGTTTGGATTTTGGCTTCGTCCATGACGGTGACCGATTCTGGTGGAGGTGAGAAGAGGCTCAAAGCATCTTTGTTGAGAGCCAGGTTCTGTTTCATAGCCTTCTGTCGGTATCGGTGGTCCCGAACTGTAGGTCCCTATATTCTCTCTTACTTGGTGCCCTCCTTGGTTCCGGCTGACGTCATTAGAAGTGCTCCAAGATCGTCGGCGGTGATCCGAATACGCACGATCAATATCAGCTTCTGGTCCATTGTTTTCCTGTGACTCATCCACCCGTGGGCTTTGGGTTCCGGGAGAAAAGCCCGATCTTAAGGGCCTTATTCCGTCTTGGTAGTGGTTGTCCGCCATTCGAGAACTGTTCTCTCCGGTTTCCTTATTTCCTACATCAGTGTCACGGTGTGGTGGCCTTGCCGTTTCAGTTCTGTCTTTAAACTCTCTGGGAGCTGAGCCGAATTCAGCTCTCGTCGACCAATTTTCAGCACCGTGTTGGTCTTTGCAGCGTGGTTGTGAGTGAAACCTGCGAAGATAAAATGGTAACAGAGACAGTTTATTTTAGGAAAAACTCCGAACTGATATCTTCCCTATAAGTAGTATGAGCGTTACTTTCGAAAGTCATTACATGATTTCTCTTCAAAACCCTACACAGATAACAATTCACACCACGGAAAGTTTTTAAATCAATTCCCGAACGAAGTATTATCAAATTTTTTAAACACTGATCAAATGAAAGCTTGATTATGCAACTGACGTCATTTGTACGTTTGTCATTTCACCGATGTTAATAGGAAACACTTATATCTTGCTCACGAGTAGATTTTCAGACTTCCCGTTGTGTGTTGATTTTTCCTTGTAGAATAAAGATGTTGCATGTGTGAGGAATTTGCGATTTGACTGTTGATTCTTACGTAAAAGTTCGCGAGAAACACGATTGCGCCACTGGTTGTCTCTGACATCATCTCCCAAGCTCAAAAAAAGCTCTCAAGTTGAGGCCAGAATGGAGGGGATTTCCCACGCTATCCTGAGAGTCCACCTCTACATCAAGACAAACTCTCCATGCAAAGATAGGGAGCAAATACATTAGCAGGGTTGCCGTGTTTTCAGTTCTAGAGTCCCCAAATAAAGTGGCAGCCCTGTCAATGTACTTGCTCTAAATCTTTGCATAGAGAGTTTGTCTGAATGTAGAGGTGGACTCTCAGGATAGCGTGGGATACCCCCTCCATTTTGGCCTCAACTTGAGAGCTTTTTTTGAGCTTGGGAGTTGATTTTAGAGAAAACCAGTGGCACCATCGTGTTTCTCGGAAACTTTTACATTAGAATCAACAGTCAAATCGCAAATTCCTCACACATGCAACATCTCCATTTCCAAGAGAAAATACGTAGCGTTGTGCTAAAATTCGTACCTTGTCTAGAGGCCCATTAATATTCTATACATTTTTGAAAAATTTAGAAACTGCGGGACTAACCTAGGCTGGCTTGCCCTTGATCCCTCACATGGACAGGTAGTCTGCAACGGATCAAATCTGTTCATCCCCGCGATTTGCATCGGGCAATCGGGTCGAACCTCGACATTTACCAAAGGGCGACCCGGTGTTTGAGCTCCTAGGTAACATGGTGCTCCTAGGTGCTGAGAGGCCCCTGGGTAGTTCAGTTGTGGGGCAATAAAGTGACATTGCTGCGTGACCCCGAGATGACATTGTTGTGGTATCCCAAGGTAATTTTGTCGTGGGACCCTTGGGTAAATTTGCTGTTGATCCACATGGTGAGGTAGTGTTGAGGCCCAATGCCCTTGCTTCGAGCAGCCTGTTGGCGGCTGGTTAGTTGAATTAAATGCCGGTCTGTGACAAATACGCGGTTCTTGCGTGGCGAAGCTAGATAAATGATCCCAAGTGTCGTTAGGGTCATCACACGGAAATGTTTCGTACGGCTCCCGAGAACAAGGTTGTGATAAAATGCCCTGTCGAATAGGAAACTGCTCGGATACATGCTGCTGTGTAGAAAAAGGATGAATATTTATTATCAATCGTGTTAGAAATTGTATAAATAGTATGCAGCCCGAAATTATGACACAATAAAAACAATTAAAAAGTGGAAAACAAGGCGACAACAGCAAATAAACACAGGGCGTTTCGGCTAGGGTCACAAGCCGAAACAGCCTGCCTTGATTTGCTGTTGTCGCCTTGTTTCCCACTTTTAAAATTGTTCTTATCGTGTCATTAATCGTGTCCATCGTGTGTAGATGCATGCAATTTCTAATGTTTATAACATCTTTGATTATGAGAAGTTTTCTTGAAACTTTGACATAATGCTCTAAAAAATTCTAGTAAGAGTTTAGCTAAAAATCCATAATTTCTGATGGGATTTTTCGTTAAACTGTTCAATTTGAGTGCGCGCCTTAATTCAGAGTCCTTCTGCCTGCTACTAAGCATATACAAGTTTTCTTAATACTTAAATGCACAAACTAGGTCAAATTGACCCGAGACTTGCTAAAAACACGAGCCCCGCTGTTTGTATGGGGCCTGAACTTACGAGCTTCAGATATACTTCTACAAATACACCCTTAAAAAAGAAGCGGACATCAAATTGAAAATAAAGAGAAGAAAAATTAGTGTCAAGAAACGTAATCCGGCCTCGTTTTTTTATAATTTTCTCCCGAATCTGAGAGACACCCTTAGAGTCAAGAGGGAAGCATTGCGAGTTTCCTTCTCACACCGTCGCGCCTTCAATTTTGCAGATGCAACACGGACATCCATGAAGCACGAATAGTTGTATCTTTGCGCCGTCATCAACGCGCGTCCTTTCCTTTACTCTACTTCCATATTGTGTTGCTTTTGTAAGTCTTATTTGTAGTAGTGCTTCAAAATATTAAGGTATTAAGGTAATTTGTCTTGTATCATTGTACTACAGAAAAGTGGATACCTACATTCGTATTGATTTTTTAAAAAACATTTTTGTCTATATCTTACATTTTCCTGATAATTATGTTGAAGGAAGGAGACACTTTGAATGAATATTAATAAAATTCCCATGGTATTTTTTTGTGGGATATCACTGTATTTTAGGTGGCGAATGTTCATATTTTTAGCGTGATGGTTTTTCTTTACATTACAATTTTTTTGGTGGGATTTTTCAAATACCGTCAAAATCAATTAATTTAAACACGTGTTCGTTTGACCCGACTTGGGATTTTGCGTATATAGTAAGTCTTGGACATCCGAGGGCTAAACATAAAAATTCTAAAGAAGCCTCTACAAACCTGATTCATTGGAATTGGAATCTCTTCATTCTCTATGTAGTCGTAATTTCTCCAGTTCTGAATATCTTCGCTTTCCCGAATTGTCACCCTTTTTCCACTCGTTTTTCCGTACTCGCCCGGTTGTTTGTTGCTTATAGTATTATACCTCGTCAAGCTAGCGTTATATCCCGACCTCTCGTTACTCGCTCGTCTCGACTCCTGACCCGCGAGGCTAGCACTGCGGCTAGCGTGGCTCCTTTTTCGGCCAGCAGGACTAGTGCTGTGACTTTGCCTAGCTTGCCTTATTCCGTGTCTTGTTCGGCTAGGGCTGCGGTTAGGAATTTGGCTATGGGTATGGTTAGCGTTGCTCGTGCTTTGGCGTGTCTGGCTCAGCTGTCGGCCATGCCCTGAGCGCAGCCGATCCATGGACTGATTCTCTACAAACAAATGAAAATTAGATGATTTAGGATTCATTATATATGAATTCGTTGTTTACAAAAGGGAACAAGTCCAATTTTGCATGAGCCCTCACGGAAATACGATATAGTGGTGAGCACTAACTGTTAAGATCAAATGGAGCCAGCTACGATGGCAGTAGCGCTGAGCACTAAAACTTTAAGACCCAGCCTTCCAGACTGTAGGTCCCAGCAGCACTGCCATATCAGCTGGGTCTGTTTGATCTTGATCTAAACAGTTAGTGCTCAGCACGTTATAGTTTTTTCCGTGTTGGAAAGACGCACTAACTAAGGCTCATCGAGGAATGGACCTGTCCCCTTTTGAAAACAACTGATTCATATATGCGTGAATTTTTGAGATCAAAATAATACTTTCTTGGGTTTTTTTCTGAAACCGCCCACCTTAAGAGCGACAGCCTTAAAAGTCTAAAATATCTGTATCCGATTGTAACTTCAAGCGTTTCACTCTAATTATGAAAAAAAGTTAAACTTATTTTATGAGAGGCGTCAACCTTTCTAGTGGCTAGAATCTTATTCTGTACGCATCCCCCATCCAAAAAAAGAACCTCTCAAAATATGTATTTTACTCAATTTGAGATGAAATCTAAGTTAAGCGCTGAACATTATAGAGCGTGAGTCGGTTTCCATTGAATGTGATCCATTAACTCTTTTACAATGCCAGAAAATTCATTTTCCCCAAACACAATAGGATTTGGACGCACATTATTTTTGTGACCCAATCGTATTTTTATCCCTGTACGAATGTTGTTTGAGAATGATTCTCAAGACAAATGTGCACGGGTTTTGGCCTCTTTTTGGGCTGGAAATTTAAAATCTATCAAAACGTTGGACTAAACTGATGCGATGTAGGGATCATATTCGATAGTGGTTCGATGTATCGTTTGGTTTAAATCAATAGAACATAACCTCAAACAAAAATTTTAGGATCTAACTAGGAAAAGCTGAAAAAGAGAAAATTCCCAACAATTTCACTTTTTATTAACACGTAGAACTCATATGAATCAAAATTCAGTTGACAATACTTCGTTCCTATGTATAGATTACTCGATTGACTATTGACATTATTTTTCCATGTTGAACCAATCGATATCGACAGCATCCCACCTGTTTGATGTATCGAATATGATCCGACCACGCTGAGAAAAAGATTGTATTCGATACATCAAACGGGTGAGATTGTATCGATATCGATTGGTTCAAAACATAGACATAGCCTCAAAAGTCAATTGAGTAATAACAGGTCGCAGGTTTTTTGTGATAGATTTTTTATTCCTATGAGTACTTGTAGGCCAAGAGCGGTGAAATTGCTACGAAATTTCTCATTTTCAGCTTTTCTGACAAATATCTCACAGTTTTGGTTTGAGGTTATTTCTATTGTTTTGAACCAAACGATACATCGAACCACTATCGAATTCGATCAATTAGGGCCAATCACATAAGAGCTCATTGAAAAGTGTTAATAAAAATGATTAACCGATCAGAGAAAGGCTCGGACAAAGTCGAGGCTCGAGGCTCTTCGTTTGAATTGAAATTTTATTTTGGCGCGTATACGTAGTATACCGCCTTTGCGATCGTTTCGAACCCTGCTCGATACAATAACCGAGTCCCTTAGTTCCTTACCGAAAAGTGACTACCGCGAACTTCTGAGATTTTCCAAAGCGTGTAAAAAGTTTATTTATCCGTCAATAATTATGATTTAAAGTTGTTTCTCATTCTGGGGCTCGCTAGTTTATGTGCAGTGAATACCAAGAGTCTACGTTACTTGGTTTTTTTAAAAAAAGCCTAAGAGTACGACGCGCTGATTTAAAATATGCATATATAAGCGGAAGCAAGCGAACTGATTCGAGGATGGCTGACCAGTTCGGCACTCCTTGAATGAGAATTTCACTCACTCCGTTTTGTTCAAAACGTTGCTTTGACATATCTCCACACCACTGTTATCCTTTTCAAAAGTTGGTACTCCTTGCTCTGATAGCCGGGGCCAGCAGGATAGTGGTAAGTGCAATCTGTGATGAGCCTCGAGACTCATTAGACCATTTGCTAAACGTGGCTCATACAGGAGTCCACTCAGCCCTCTCTTCCCCACGCTCCTGATCACTGCGTCGGCGTCACGAAGAACAATGGGCCTTGGGCCGCCTTGGGTCCCAACGCGGCCGATACCCGTACCCCAATTACTCACGCTTCATTAACCATTTCACCGTCACGCTAGGATTCATCCAATTTTCAAAAAAAATTGTTTCGCGTGTATTTAGCAATTTTTTCCTTACTCTCCGTTAAAACACAAATAAAAAGAGACCTCATTCATAAAAATCGGCCGAATAGAAGAGAAGTTACAGTAATCGAAATCCGAAGAAATCAACAAAACCTCGACTCCTCGATACGAAAAATAAAATGAAGGGGAAAAAAAGAAAGTATAAATTACAATTAAATATAATTGACCTCAAAATTTGACAAACAATTCATTTATATACCTAACGCTGAAAAAACTGGGAGAAATTACAAAAAATTTGCCTCTTGCAAGGGGCTTCTTTGTAAGAATTTTGACCTGAAGACAACGGTCGAATAACAGCAGTACTCCATACAATACACGGTGTGCCTGAACGAGTTAAACATTTTTCATACGTCCAAATCGAAAAATCTTTATATTTTTAACTACAATGTTTCTTGAATCGTTTAAGCAAAAAAAAAAAAAAAAAAAATTCCGTCGAGATTCTGGAACGCAAAGGCGCTTTAAAAGTATTCTGGGGCTATAATAGCTAAATCACCGGTAGTAAATTCGTTATATTATTAAAAAGAAATTGACTCCATAGTTTAATTCCTTAGTTTCTTGAATACGATTATTTTAAGCACTTAAACATTTATACCACCAATTTTAGCCATGGGGTGATTTCCTGAGAGCCGATAATATCACGAATTTCTCATAGAACCCCTCAACAGTGGCTTGCTTTTTTGGCAGCCGATTCGGCCATCGAACCGGAGTTTAAATGGAAGCTGATAATAACCCAAAGCTCTGAGAAAAATTTTGAGATGAGTATAAGAACGGTTTGTTGTAAGTAGCGAGGAGAGGCGGGCAAAGCGGCTAAAATCCTATCTAATTTTTACAGTTTTTCTGTTGAATTAATGTTGCCGCGGGCTTCTGACTGTCCACACATAGTTCTGTTCAGCATATCGATACATAAGTATTTACATTTTACATACGTAGAATCTAATTTTCACGTCGGGGAGTTGACATATTTTGATTTTTTCGATTTTATACGGAAAATTGATGGTTTTTCGGGATTGAAATTATTATTGTTTCATGAAAAATAAATGCACCCAAAATGACTATAGCATATTGATTCTTACACATTTGCACTCACAAAATTGGTTGGTAAATTCAACGAGTGGGTGCATCGACCTGGTATATCAAGTTTCTGCAATTTTTTACGGCAAATCAGTAGATTTTCGGGATGTAGATTGCTTACTTTCAATTCATGAATGAATAAAGCAACGACATGGTTGAACTTCTTTGCATGGAAAGACGTTTAAAATAACAAAATCAAGACGTATTTAATGCAATTGCATTTATATCGAGTCAATTTCTTTTCATTAATATAACGGGATTTATACTACCGGTGATTTGGGTATTTTAGCCCCAAAATACCTTTAAATCGACTTTATCTTTTAGGAGTTCGACAGAATTTTTTCTTTCTTCGCTTAAATTATTCCGTAGCACTTTTCTTCAAGAATATGATAAGATTTTGCTTGAGGCAGATCAAAAAACTTAAATTCGATCGAATAGCTTTCTACTTTCACAATACACGGTCTCGTCAAGGTGCGTCTTTGACCTCGCAGTGTTGGATCGTGAATTCTCTTGTTGTGCTGTTTGCCTATTTTGAAATCTCTGTAAATGAAAACTAAAGGGGTTGATATGGCCGAGTTAATGACGCGCCTTATCAACACATTGTGTTGGAGTTCACTGCTTGTTTGGTCTTAAGATTGATCAGAGAAATCAATCTCGCCGTTTTGACAACTCAATAGTACAGAGAGCGAATTTTATCTCGTGACGTTACCTGATCTACAGACGGAGCAGTTATAATCTTCGTCGGGCCGAATCCCCGCGCTTCGGATATCCGTTTCCGGGGCAACCTCAGCACACTCGAAATGCGCGAAACTCCCGCATCGCCGACACTGCAAATCCACCTCCAAATCCACGGGGTAACCGCACCCCTCGCAGGCCGGTTGCCACCCCTCCATCATCCAGCTTCAAGCCGCACGTACCGGGGGCACTTTTGAATTCAACAAGACCGGTTTCACACGATTTCAAGGACCTTTGCGTGGTTTTACAGAACGTAAACATAAATATAACCTCACTATTTCCGAATTTTTTCATAAATTACACGACAAATTAGTGAAAGTGGTGATGATTGCGGAGATAAAGGGGTTTTTCAGGTTTTAAAATGGAGAATCGTGAATGTTACGAGGGATTTTGAAATCATAAAAGGGTGTAGATAATGTACAAAAATTTACGCGATAGCTTTTCGGGTGATATCCTTCTTGAACTGGAATTTAGACTTTGACTGCTCAATTTCCTATAAATATCGAGTTATATCCGATTTAATTCAGTAGGTTTATTCATTGATCTTATTTACTGAAAATCATGAGCATTACCCACCGATACGATTGCAATGGAGGATTGAGATGTTCGCACCACATTCTGTACCTGTTTATTTTAGAAACAACACACGTGCCTTACCTTTCCCTATGTATACAGATACTATCATGGGTGACCCAGGAAAGTGCATTACATGATCGTCACCGGTACGATCGCAATGGAGGATTGAGATGGTCGGACCACATTTTGTATTTGTTAATTTTAAAAACAACACGCGTGCATTAACTTTCCCTATGAATACAGGTGCTTCCATGGGTGACCCAGAAAAGTGCATTACTACTTGCAAAATGAATTTCAGTCATTTTGCATTGCAATCACTCCGTGGCTGAATATATTTGAAATTCTGCCTTAATGAAGAAAGATACTTCAGTAACGGTAACCAAAAGATGGTGGTTTAGTGTAACTATACTGCACCATAAGTACTTTAAGAATGAATGGAGTCGGATATTTTAAATAATTTTGAGGATTTAAGCCTGTCATTTTACTAAATGTAAATTTTCCCGGAAGTTTTGAGAATGCAGTTGTACAAGACCAACTTCGCGTAACATATTCGTAACATGTTTAGTTGTAAGGCCATAATATTTCACCTAACTGGTGTAAATTTAAGCATTCAGTATTACGTCCCCTCATCAAATCTCGCGTGAGGACAATTAGTGGTGCATTGTGCAATTTTTTAATCCAGGTGATCAGTAACTATTAAGTACTCTAAGATTATTGCATGGAAGAGGAACCGAGACTTTTTCAAAACAGCCTTAATTTAGATGGTTGATAACTCGCTTATCGCTTAAAATTAGAACCTGTGAAATGTCCCAGCGAGAAAATAGTGTTGCGGAAACACTGTGTAATTTGAGCGCAGAAAGGATATAAGAACAGGGTTGGGAGCTACCGAGGTAAAATTTACGAAAATTAAGGGGTTTCGATTGAAACTCGTTCGCTGCTATCGCTCTTGTTCTCAGAAGGACAGAGTGCTTGATATATGTACTTTCATCACTCATGATCAGTATTGAATGTATTAGGTTTACCCACATCTTGTATTGGTAGGAACTCGACTAGCGGTGTGGTGTTCGGTCTGAGATTTTTGGATGCTTTTAAAACGCCTTCACTTCTCAGAATACTTCACGCACATCCGCGAAGTCAAAATATTTGTATCCTCAGCCGTGTTCTTGAGATAATTCGTTTTTCTAAATGAAATCTTTGTGCTGGTTATTAATTTTACTAGGGGGTACGCCCTCCCACTGCTTCTCGCGTACTCATAAAGTAAATCAGTTTCTACACCGAATAATGTTTTCACTATTCATAGCTGTTCGTTAAGGGTATTTTTTCCTCGAGGAAGCCATGTATTATTTGAAAGAGATTACACTGGTCAACGCGGGTCAATTTTCCTAGAATGAGTCAACTGATCACGAGCAGATTTATAACGCTGATTCTGAAAAATACCTTCATTTTTCTTGGCCAGCTCAATTTTCCCAGGAAAAAAATCGAAATTTCCCCTTAAAAAACGAGCTTTTTCAGGTCAAAATCAATTTCCCCAAAGTTTTTACTTCAGTTTTACTCCAGGTATCAGAAAATTGTCCTTTTCATCATGCTATATTTAAAACCTCCATTAAAATTCCGCACTCACGATGTAAATCATATAGGGTCTTCGGGTTTTGGTGGTTCGGTAGTGTTAGAGACCCGAACTAATTTTTGATCTGTTCATTCAGTGAATTTTCACTCTCTCCATGCACTAAAAAAAAAAAAATTACGGGCTATGTAAACATACCGTCCGTTCCGGACTCAGAGGCCAAAAGTTCCGGATGATGGAGCCGTAACTTCGGCTGCTCCTGGTGCTGCACTCGGAACTTTCGGTCTCTGAACCCGGAACGGACGGTATGTTTACATAGCCCGTAACTTTTTTTTTCAGTGCATGGAGAGAGTGAAAATTCACTGAATGAACAGATCAAAAATTAGTTCAGGCCTCTAAAGTTCTTAAGTTCTTAAGTTCCGGATGATGCAGCCATAACTTTGACTGCTCCTGGTGCTGCACCTGGAACTTTCGGCTTCTGAACCCGGAAAGCGAACGGTATGTCTGCATAGCCCGTAAGTACAGCTTCCACGACCGGAGTTCTTTTTTAGCGTGAATGTTCTCAACGTGCCTTTGAATGCTCTTATAAAACGATGTTTCGTCATGTTGCAGGATAACTACGGGAACACGGCGCTGCACCTGGCCGTGTGCCAGCAATGCATCCCGTGGGAATGCGTGTTGGATCTGGTGGAACACGGGGCCCAAGTCTCCGTGCGGAACAAACAGGGAGTCCGCCCGGTGGACCTGGCTCCCGAGCCCGTCCTCACCCACCTCCAGTGCCGCATCCTCGACACCTGTTGGAGCTACCTCTCCACCCCCGAGGACCCACCTCCACGTAAGTTTTCACTCCACATTAAATGGAGATGTTGCATGTGTGAGGAATTTGCGATTTGACCGTTGATTTTTATGTAAAAGTTCGTGAGAAACAGGATGGTGCCCCTGGTTTTCTCTGAGATCAACTCCCAAGCTCAAAAGAAGCTCTCAAGTTGAAGCCAAAATGGAGGAGATATCCCACCCTACCTTGAGAGTCCACCTCTACACCAAGAAAAACAATTTTGAAACAAGAAATTCAAATTTTTGAAAATTTTCGAATTTCTTCAATTGGAGGTACTGAAATAGTACTGAATTTTTCTCTTGATGAGGTACTAAATTTATTGGGAATGCACTGAAAAAGTACTGATTTTTGGCCAGCCTGTTTTAGTGGACACTCTGGTTCCTGTCATACTTAATTTTTGATTGGAAAACTATTCAACGGCGACGAAGATGTTGCATGTGTGAGGGATTTGCGATTTGACCATTGATTCCTATATAAAAGTTGGCGAGAAACACGATGGTGCCACTGGTTTTCTCTGAAATCATCTCCCAAGCTCAAAAAAAGCTCTCAAATTGAGGCCAAAATGGAGGAGATATCCCACGCTACCTTGAGAGTCCACCTCTACACCAAGAAAAACAATACAAGCAAAATACCAAGCAAGTACAATAGCAGTGTTGCCGTGTTTTTAATTTTTGAGTCCCCAAATAATGTAGCAGCCCTGTCAATGTATTTGCTCCCTATCTTTGCAAGGAGTGTTTGTCTTGATGTAGCGGTGGACTCTGGACTCTCAGGATAGCGTAGGATATCCCCTCCATTTTGGCCTCAACTTGAGAGCTTTTTCTGAGCTTGGGAGTTGATTTCAGAGAAAACCAGTGGCACCATGGTGCCACTGGTTCTTCTTCTTTTACTTCTACTCTGTCATCGTCCTCTTCTTCTTTTCCTTCTTTTTCTTTTACTACCTCCTCCTCCTCTTTGTCTTCCTCTTCCTCTTCTACTTTCTCTTCTTCTTTTTCTTCCTCTTCTACATCTTCCTCTTCTGCATCTTCTTCTTCTGCTTTCTGTCCTTATTTTTCTTTCTCTTTTACTTCTTCTTCTTCTGCGCTCTGTTCTTCTTTTTCTTCCTCTAACTCTATGAATTCTGAAGAACTCCTCTACTTCTTCTTCTCCTATTTCTTCTACTTCCTCTACTTTCTCTTCTTCCTTTTCTTCTACTTCTTCTTCGTCCTCTTCTTCTTTTCCTTCTGCTTTCTCTACCTCGCCCTCCTCTTTGTCTTCCTCTTCTTCTACTTTCTGTTCATCTTCTTCTTCTACTTTCTATTCTTCTTCTTCTTCCTCTTCTACTTCTTATTCCTCTGCTTCTGTTCTTCTTTTTCTTATTCTTCTGCTATCTGTTCTTCTTTTTCGTCCTCTAAACTCTATGAATTCTGAAGAACTCCTCATCTTCGGGGACCACAACATAAAACTCCCCCGGGACCCGTTGGCGGTGGGGGAACCTGAGCGTGTCACAACTGAGCATACAGCGCCTGGATGAGCCGGCTCGGCTCTGCTCGCCGAATTGCCAGCCCGCGGGGCTCGCTGTTTGCGAAAAGATATGAATCTCCCCCAAACAATCGGCCGAGCAAACATCCGGGCGGCCCGAATCCAAACGCCGCCGACAAGTCGGCCCCGGCTGTTTGTTCAGGGATCTGTTCCCGATAGCAGCTCCTGTACATCTTTGTTTACGCCCCGAGAGCGACGCCAAATAAATTAATTGTTGGGCTTTAATACACGGGATAATCTCGGATTGGGTAAGTCGATTTTCGAGATCGGTCCTTTTGTTGCGACGGATTGCTTTTGGAGATTGATAGAATCCATGAATGGTTGGTTGGGGGTTCCTCTTCTCTCTCTTCTTCTGCTTTCTCTACTTCTTCTTGATCCACTGAGCCAACTCTCGAATTGGATCGCATTTAGCAAAAAAGAACCAGCACGATTAGATCGTTGTAGAAATTCTTTCTACTTATGTAAAAAAAAAAAAAAAAAAAAAAAAAAAAACTTAGAATAGAAAAAAAACTCTTAGAATAGCAATTATTTTTTGCTTCCCATAAAAAAATCGTTGATTTTGTTGCACGTTTTTGAAAACATTGTAATCGCGGCGCAATTATTGCGCTGGTTTGTTTTTGCTTAATGCGATCCAATTGTTTCCTCTTCTGTCTTTTTCTCTTTTTGAAGTGTATTTCCCAAAGGAAATGTTGAAACTTTGTCAACAATATGGAATTTTCCCTTATATATCTGGAAGTTTTTGCAGTGTAACTTCATTGAGAGAAACCCCTTGAAATTGAAAATTTTTAATTTTTGGCTGAAAGAAAACATTGCCAGGTTCCACAGAAAAACGTCTCTACTTTTTCCAGACTATTTCAGGGTTGGGCAATATTCCTCAACATCATCAGGTTTTCTCTGACTTTAACTCTATGTAAAAGAACTATTTCTACGAACCTCTTCAGAAAGATTAACTTTGGAAAGACATCATTTCAAGGGAATGCAAGGACTAGCCACTACTATCTAGACAAACGAAATATATAGAAAATTTCGAAAATGTTAAGGTTCTCCAGCAAAATTTCCAGGAGCTTGCCTCCCAGTAAAAAATAAATCAGGGGATTCCGACTCTAACTGTCCGTGACCACCCTGAACAAAGGCTCACGGTCAGTACTTCTCACAGCGACGAAAAACCCCACGGCAAATTACACCGGAAAGGGTGGGGGACGGGGGGCTCCAGTTCCAAGAAAAGCGGGGGCTCCAGTTCCAAGAAAAGCGGGGGCTCGGCGGCACCCTTCGGGACTGCAGTGGCGTGGCGTGAATTGCGATATATCGATTGTTATGCCATTTAAACCTATGGTAAAGAATCGATTATTAAGGTGTTCGCTGCGAACACCCTGTTAATCGATCCTTTTCCATAGGTTTAAATGGCATAACAATCGATAGATCGCAATTCACGCCACGCCACTGTTCGGGAGCCCGTCCAGGGGCCCAGCTTAAAAGGCTTTTAACGACATTAGGAGGCCCATTATGCACTCAGATTCTCGCCGGCTTAAACGAGCTTAGCGTCGCTTGTTCCGTTTCACTGTTCTACTTCCCCCCGCTCTCCTTCGCACCGTACCAGCCGTGTCACTACCACCTCGCCGACACTCCCCCTCCCCCCCCCCCCCGGGGCGCACGGTATTTAATTAAAAATGTTTCGGCTCCTGTTGTGTCACTCGCATCCAGCGTTTGTACATTTCTGGACCATTTCGCTAATTTTCTCTCGAAGGTAGAACACCTAACACGGGACAAAAATAAACTGTTGATTCAACAATTTTGTTGGTAAAAAAAGTGCCCGACATGATTCAATCCAGATTTTGCTTTTAAAAATGCTAATTTAACCACCAAATGTACATTTGAAACACGTCGGACATATTTTTAAAAATTTAATTGTTGTATCAGCAATCTCTTACTTTCCGTGTATCGAGAGAGAATGGGCACCGGTTAGTAGTTAGAGTATACGTGGTTTTGGGTTATCATCATCATCTATATTATACAGCTACAAGCAAAATCTTGGAAGCACTATTTCTGACGAACTGCCGGACCGATAAGGATGATCTTTACATGTATGTCATCTGTAGTAGATGTAGATGTGCAAAAAATTATGAAACCCCGAAATTTTAATGTTGTAAAGCTTTTAAAGCTCATGTCACTTAAGTCCAATGTTAATAGCGTGAAAGATATCGACGGTGAAACTACCAAACCACGTATCTCGGTTTGCGACGTCGCAGACTTCCTGTCATACTTTATTTTTTAAATGAAAAATTACTTAACATCCAGTCTTGAAAATTTCTGTGATTTTTCCTCCTTGTGCGGAGAAAATTCCGTGAAAATTTCAAGGAATGATATTGATTTGGTCTACTTCAAAAAAATAAAATGTGAGCGTAGATTTTTAAACACCGCAAACGAGATACGTGGTTTGGTAGTTTCACCGTCGATATGTCGTTTCCGCTAGAAACGTCAAGGCGTGGGATTCTACCTGAGTGACTGGAATAAACAATAAAACAATGGAAAAGCTCGTGAAGGGCTCCTCATTCGAAGAGTTGAGGAACGGTGCATCGCTCAGGGTTCAAGGTCCAAGGTATAAGGTTTAACTCAATTTTTCCTGCATTCTTCCGGCTTCGATTTGTGGCATTGGTCAATTTACTTGATTGCTGAAATTCTATTAATATTTACAGCAGATATAAAGTGAGAAGGCAGGCGCTGCACATTGGGACGAGCCCATTACAGAAACGGGACATTCACGGTAAAAATTAAAATCATTAAAAGCAAGAACCAAAGATGTAGAAGTTACCTGGAGGGTCCAAACTTCCAGAATAACAAAGATTTTAACAATTTAATTGAGGAATATTCAAATGACAGGGAGACAGAAACGCGTGTTTCGAAAAGATGAAAAAAAGAGGTAAAAGCGCACGTATACAAATGTTGAACCTCTAGCTTCCGTGATGATTTTAAATGCAATTTTTTGTCATAACAATTGAATACAAACATAGACTATTCGTTTACGTCTTTGGTGATGATTACTTTTTACTTCCTGGGGGTCAGAGAGTGAATTCAAAATCGACAAGTCAAAAAACTAAAATTCAAACTTCAATTAGAGTTTTAAAAAAATGTCCAGACTTGTCCAAGGAACGGTTTGCAAATCGAGATTCTACGTATCCTTAGCTTTCAGAATCATATTAGTTTTCATCCGACTTCTTCCGACTTTGGAAGTTGCAAGGGAAAACATGAGCGCGGTTCGCTTAAAATCGAGCGCTTTCACAGGCCAATTCACGGTTGAGGTTGAGTGCAACGGGCTGCGTTGCTGGCCGCGCCGCGCCTCCACTGCGTTGCTTATCAGCTCGCTGCAATGCTTATCTGGTATGTAGGATACTGATTGCTATCGTCTTTTTTTGTAGACCGATTTTTTATTTTGAATTTGCAAAGAATCGGATGATGTCGTGATGGAAACGGTGCTTAGAATCGAGACTGAAATTAAATGTTTAATTTCAACCAAAGTAGACAGTTTGACAGTGTCCCATGATATGTATTCCACCATGTTTGATGGAAAAATTTGCAATATATTAAGCGGCAATAAATCCTCATTCTTATGAATGATATCTCGGTAGTGCAGAAAAGACCCCTAAGAAACTCGGAGTTTCTGAAGTATGGAATTTTGCCTTGACATCTCAAGATTAGAACTTTTAAGTATCTGTTGCATATTTCGTATAATCAGGATTTTAGAAAATGGCCCTCAAAACGGAAGAAAAAAAGTCCTTGAAAAAAAAGGGGAAAAACATCATCTGTGTCAAAGAATGACAATATTTGGGAGCAACTTATTCGTTTA
>NW_017547276.1:323999-343026 GCF_001854935.1 Bemisia tabaci | reverse complement strand
TTGGATGAATCCTAGCGTGACGGTGAAATGGTTAATGAAGCGTGAGTAATTGGGGTACGGGTATCGGCCGCGAGGCGGCCCAAGGCCCATTGTTCTTCGTGACGCCGACGCAGTGATCAGGAGCGTGGGGACGAGAGGGCTTAGTGGACTCCTGTATGAGCCACGTTTAGCAAATGGTCTAATGAGTTGTCTGTAATGGTCTATCGAGGGGGGGGTCGAAACGATCGCAAAGGCGGTATACTACGTATACGCGCCAAAACGTCAATATTTTAGTTACACCGGAGAAAAAAACTAATTGGATCTAGAGTCCAGACTCTTAAAAACATCGACAAGAAAAAATACTCTTGATTCAATTAGATTTAAGCTTAAATCAAGAACCAAGCCTCTTAATTTGAGAGGATTTTCTTTTAATTTAAGCTTAAATCTGATTGAATCAAGAGTCTTTTTTCTTGTCAATGTTTTCATGAGTCTGGACTCTAGATCCAATTTGTTTTTTTTTTTTTCCAGTGTAGGAGTTGACTTCATTAATTTTCAATGCAAGAATCCTGTTCTATGTGAAATTCTGCATGCTTGAGAAGCATATATCAGAATTTTTTAATTCGTACCTTATTTCCTAGTAGCCCATTTGGCACTAGAAGTTCTACCGCATCCGTATAAACACTGATGTTCACAGAAAAACCAATGGTACATGCGTTGTCTCTAAACCAAACCAGAAATCGCAGTTCCTGACCGCAAAATGTATTCCATTTGGCAGGCGCGCCCACGAGATGAAACGCGGAAGGAGTGCGGCGAGAACTCAGTTGTTAAAACTGTCAGGAGCTCAAGTTGGTTGTTGCCCGGAATTCCTGAAAAATACAGCGAACAAAAAAGGGGCGGGCGCCCCCGGCGCTCCCCCCGGCCCCCTTCCCGGGCTTAGGGGCATTATAGCGTCGCCCGCACGGCAAGAACTTTGACGGGTCCGTAGTCCGTACCGGCGGAAGTTTCGCGGGGTTAAATCGCGGGGCAGGCAGTGACCCGCCTCAAAGTGCATTTTGTCTTACTAAGCCCCTGTCACGAAGTTGATGGCCGGCACTCAAAGGCTACGTGAGTTGCCTCGATAAAGGCGGCCCGGGCGACACCTTTGTTTCTTATTGCGCCGTCATGTTCGTCTCGGATTCGCGATATGCGGGGATCTACGTGTTTATTACGCGGGGGCACGTAGAGGGAGACCGCTGTTCCCAGAAATATTTCGACGATAAACTGCGAAAAGATCCCCCGCAGTAGGTTATGATGCTCGGTTGTTTCTCGTGTAGCTTCGAGTGTGATAAAATTGGTCCGTAGACAAAGTAAGAGCTTGGAAAAAATGTGATACATCATACATACACATGCGTCCCCTTTACTTTGTAGAGTCCCTTTATGCTGAGAGTATAGACGATACGAATCCGTTTCTGATTGGTTACCGTATTTTAGGTTTCCACAGTGTCACTAACAGGGATAGCGTGGGATATCCCCGCCATTACAACCTCAACTTTAAGAGCCTTTTGTGAGCTTTGGAGTTGATTTTAGAGAAAACCAGTGGCGCCATTGTGTATCTTGCAAAATATTACATAAGAATTAGTACTTAAATCGCAAATTCCTTACATATTCAAGAGCTCCATTGATCGATCGACTATTGAATCGTTTTCGACAGTGCTGAAGATCCACTGCCGGATAAAGCAAATTGGCAAAATTTTCTCCATTTAAACCTATGAAAATGTATCGATTCTTGGAGAGGGCAGGCACTCCGACAAGACTCGATTATTTAGCATAGCTTCAAGTTGAAGAAATCCAGTGTTGCCGAATTGCTGGGTCCACCTCTGTTAAGATCCACGTCAAGAGGAGGGCTTCAAGCGCGCAACCCGGAGCTGAAGGCACTGCCCATCTGAATACCGTCGGTGCACAGTGGATGGAGTCAACTAGAGAGGTCGGACATGAAATTTTCGGGTAAAACTGAAAATTTTGATGTTTATTTCGGCACATTTTAAACTGCAAGGGGTGCGTCCTGAAGTAAATTTCACGAGGAAACCAATGGAACCACTTTTAGAACCTCAAAGTTTTGCATAAACGGAGTTACAAGCTTTTAAAGTTTCCAAACTTTGTCCGTCCTCTCCTATTTACTCGTTCCACTGTGCGGCGGTTCCCTGGTCCATGGATTCGGCGTTTAGGCCCGAATCAAGGTCGACCGCAGGGTTTCCGGGGCCGGTGCCCCCGCTCGCGCGGGAAACGAGCCGTCCAAATTGCCCCCTTTTACGCCCCAAACCCCCTTCCCGGCGCACAAAGGGTCGATTCAATAGGAGAGATCGAACAAAATTCGAAAACTTGAAACGCTTATAACTCCCTTTATACAGAATTTTTAGGTCCTAAGATTGGCTCCATTGGTTTTCTCGTGAATTTTTTTTTCACAAACACCCCTTAAAATTTAAAATCTGACGAAATGAACCTCAAAATTTGCAGTTTTGGTCAAAAATGTCATGTCCGACCTCTCTAATTGACTCGATCCACTGTGCGGCGCTGCGCGGGTGGTTAATTCATTTACGGCTGTTGAATTTCCATCGGAACTCGATCGTTTTTAGCGTCGGCCGTGTCAGGAGTCTTGGTATTCGTATGCAGGTCGGCGCTCCTCTGCTTGCACTTCTTTGGCTCCGTTGCCTAGTTGAACTACATTTTGCAACATGGAACTACAATGTCTGACTCAGTTTACATACGACGTTTGTACTTTTAGTACCTTGTGCACATGAGTGTTTTTACGGATGGGCTAGAAATTTTAGTTCCTGATTACAAAATGTAGTTTAGTCGTGATCCGAAGTTTTTTTGGGGGCGGAGGGGGGGGGTTGTCAGAGCGTGAGGACAGAACTATCCACAGGAGAGCGTTCTATGTGCCAGAATAGGCCTTTTTATTTCCATAGATTATTTCTCGAAAAGCATCCCAAAGTGGAACACATTCTGCAATTCTAAACTACAATCTCTGACTCATCCATTAAAACACTTATTTTCCCAGGGCAATTGATTGTACTAAGATGCGGTGTTTCTGAACAGAGGCAGAAATTGTAGTTTTTTAATTGCAAAATGTAGTCCAATTCTTTGGCAACCGTGAGGGAGTGAATGACGTACACTTTCTAATCACGTTGCACGGTGGCTAAAAGATATGAATGGCACTTGATGCAGCTTGTCCTTGGACGCTAGTCGCTGCATTGATGCCATATCAAGAACTTAACAGGTTGATAAAAATATAAAAAAGAATCGCCTACCCCACAAATCGCACAAAAATAATTAAAAAATGGAACACTGGTATATTTATATTTCTTGTTTTCTTTTTCTTTTTCCAGCGCCAAACCATTGGAGTGGAACGAATGCTCACTCGCAGCGGATATTAAAGAAATTCCGCGGTAATCGAACTGAGTCCGTCGAAGAAACCAGTTGTGCCTCCATCGACCCATATTCGGCCGGCTCGGTCAGTCCTGACCCAATCACGAACAACAAGGTAAGAGCACTATTGATTCTCAAATTGGAAACATAACGCCTTGATACCACTACACCTACTTCAGTGATGCCTATATTGAATATTCAAAATCCTGAAGGGGTTTTGATTTTCAACTGTCCGCACTAGAGACAAAAGACCCTCCACTGGCTTCTGGAAAATAGGCGGAAGCTTTTACTTTCGGGGATTTAGCACTTTCTTATGGACAATTAAGGAGCAACAGTCATCTTATCTACTGGATGGATGCGAGCTTTGAGAGACGTCATGAGCCAAACAAGTTTCCCTAACTTCGGTTTGTTTGTGAGTCAAAATTCTCAACACGTTGTTAACCATCCACCTAATAGGTTGGTCAACAGTTAAATGTTGAAGACCCGACAGTAAAAGCTTCCACCATTGCCATGGTCTCTTGTCTCTGGTCTACCTTTCCAAGAGGACAGACTGTTCTCAGACTTGAATAAAACTTGAGTCTCATCTAAATCAAATGAAGAAACTAATCATAGATTGTTGCATTTATGAATCTACGCTGTCATTTTATTTGTTGAGGAATAATATATCGACGGTGCAAGTCGGCAATCACATAACTCGGTTTGCGACGTCGTAGACTTCCTGTCATACTTTATTTTTTAGACGGAAAACTGCGCAACGGCAATTCTTTAAAATTGTCATGATTTTTCTGATCGTCGATATGCATATTTTCGGTTGAAACTGTCACGAAATTCTCTGTCAAGAATGATAACAAATCAGAAGCAATTCAAGATATCTCATTGCTAAGGCATCATTAACCAGAATTGATAACCACATCAGACTAAAAAAAAAAAAAAAAAAAAAAAAAAAAAAAAATCAAAAATCAAAAAAAAAAAATCAAATTCTATCAAATTGTATTCATTTCACAGAGAACAAAGGAACACACGGACTTCACAGCTCCCTGGTGTATTTTTTGTACCTCATGAGCAGTTTCGTATAAAGTTTTAAAGCCTCGTTTTTATTAGTTTTCCTGTAAAAAGTAAGAAATGGAACAAAATTCGTGGTTTCCCGACGAAAGAACGTCACTATATTTCATTTTTGCCAATTCTACCCTCGCAAATTGCAGTTTTAACAGGAGAATCTTGGGCATTTCTTCCTGAAAATACCATTAACTTTTTTTCTGATCTCAATCAAAAACGAGAAACATTTTGGACATAAATTGCAGATATATATTCTTGTGAAAAATTGAATCGTTTTAGTGCAAACCTTGGAATGAAGTTACGTTCCCTCGTCTGAGGAACCACGGATCGTGATTCTTGTTAGATCCGTTCAGTTATCCTTTATAGCATTAAATACGGTAGGAACTCTGCAAGCGTCATAAATCAAGGTACATATTTTTCACTCTCTTTCTATCAAATTTTATCAGCAGCTCTTTATAGATGAGCAACCAATCTGGCGTATTAAAATTCTCAGTGAAACCTTAAAGAGTACGCGGATTGGCAAAAAAACTGCATTTGACTCACTGCACTCTCTGTTCAGTACGGCTGTCGTATACACCCGTAATTTATAACCTCAGGGTGATGTATTGTGTTCCCTTTGTTAATTAAAGTAATTACTTGACTTTCCAGGAATCGGGAGAAAGTTCCAAAGCAAGACTGAATCGCAGGAAAAAAGCGAAATCAATTCTTAAGGACACATTAGAAGAAAGCAGCACAGTTACCTCTAAACAACAAAGTGAGTCGAATTAAGTCTATTCAACCTTTATAATGACGTGCATTTTCAAGATTTTTCTCCGATGCTTTTGCAATGGCTGCACGGCAAAGTACACAGTAAAAAAAAGTAACCAGAATCTTGTGTTAGTGTAAGAAGTAAAACACGAATGAACACAAGCTGATGGTTGATTTTTTTGTGTTAGTTTTCCCTTGCGTCAAATTGACAAAATTTTGGTGTGAAAACCTGCAACCTCGTCATAAATTAGGCAACAGCTTATAGAATCAAGCCTGGAACACATCGGTGGCAGTCCAGTCCACTAGCCTTTTGGAAGTTGCGAATTTTGAGTATCAGAAAGAAAACAAGAGTACATAAGTTGCTCTTCTCTAAAAACTTTCTTCATACCCCGATGTTTCAGGGTAACTATCAGTTTGGGTCAATTTAACACACAATTGTGTTATGTGTTAAGCAACAAAGTCCTTTGGGTTGATCAAACACAAACAAGTAACGCAAAGTGGCACAGAGTTACACTAAACGCGTGAATTTTTAAGTGAGTTTGAATTGGTTAGGAACTGTAGTTCCTAATTCTACCGTGCAAAGTAAAAACGTCGTATAATCATTCGAATGTTGCCTTTCCTCTCAGAAAATACTTATTTTTGACGGAAGTCATGAATGTCTTTCCTTGCAATTTTTAGACTTTTCAGATCAAATTACGAGTGAAATCCTCTGAAAAATCGGAGGATAAATATTCACACATTTTTCATAAAATTCTTAATTTGTGAAAGGAAATTTGGCAACACCTGATGGTTCTTACGGTATTCTTCCTTAGTACGGCCTCATCGCAAAATGTAGTCCACTTCCTCCCTAAATCCAACAACATCGGTAGCGCAACTGGCGGTGACTTCATTAACTTTCCTCAGAGTATCAAGTTAGAACACAAGGGGTAGAAATCCCACACCCTCCAGCCCCCTTCCGCGGCGGGAAAGGTGACACAACTAATGATCGGAAAACGAATTCCTCCCCTTCCGCCCTACGCCTCATTGGGTTTCCGTCCGTTCCGAAACCACTGCTCCCGCTGATTTAATTTCGCGCGTACGGGTTTCAAGCAGATTACTGCCCAGGAGTCAAGGACGCTTTTCAGCTTACGTTAACGTTTTACGACCGTCACAGTGCTGCTTCAAGGGAGCAGTGGCGTGGCGTGCTTTGCGATATATCGATTCATCTGACATTTAAACCTATGGGAACCTATGGAATGTCGACCGCCTATGGGGTAGTGGTTGTAGCGCTAGCTCTATCATTGGGAGGTCCCGGGTTCGATTCCCGGCCAGGCGACCAAAATTGGATGGTCGCAAACTATAGTTGCCTGGGACTGGTTGTAGGGACGGAGGGTGGACGGGATTAAAGCGCAAGGATTAGCCCTCGTGGGCTATTTGAAGCAGTAAAAAAAAAAAAAAAAAAAAGAAAAGGAAAATATCGATAAACAGGGTGTTCGCAACGAGCACCATAATAATCGATTCTTACCACGGCTTTAAATGGGGAAATATCGATATAATCGATGATTCACGCCGCGCCACTACAAGGAAGATGACATTTTTCAAAAGCCCGAGCTGGAATCGTTAGCAGTGATAACGAGGGAGGCAGGGGTAACTCCCGGGAATTCGAAAATGGATCGTATTCGATAGTGGTTCGATATATCGTTTGGTTCGAAACAATAGAACCTAACCTCAAACAAAGATTTTAGGATTTTAGTCGGAAAATATGAGAATGAAAAAATTCCTAACAATTTCACTTTTGATTGGAATTTGGAACTCAAAATAATCAAAAATCTATCACAAAAAACCCGTTCCCTCAGATTACTCAATTCACTTTTGAGGCTATGTGTTCATATCGATACAATCTCACCTGTTTGATGTATCGAATACGATGTATTTTCTGTACTGGAAAGTTCCAAATTTCCTTCGGTAATTCGCGAATTTTCGGGAAAATTAGAAAACCTATTTTCTGCAATTTTCAGATAATTTTGTTCGCTATTTCACCTAAATTAGCTGAAAATTTTAAGAGAAAATGTCCATAACTCTCCTCAAAAATAAGCATCTAATCGGAGACAATGTGGCAACTCTGCAATGTTCATACGGCGTTTTCCCTTAGCACGGTAGCATTATGACCATAGACCCAAACGAGCACCGCGTGCCCATATCAAGGTTTTTATTATAAAACTATAAACACTTCAAAAACAAGTATTCCCGCAAGTGAGCCTTTTTCGTCGGCCAAATCAATAATGATAATTCTTTCATTTTAAATTAATTGAGGTATAAATGTTTGTCACGGGCAATATCGGGCGTAGCGTACGTGGTCTGTCCGGAAAGTATCAGGACTTTTTAGATTTTGAGAAATCGAGCTTACCCATGACATTGTGGCTTTAATCTCCTTCGAAGTACTCTCCGTAAGACACAATGCACTTGTTCCAGCGATTTTTGAGCTGTTCAAATCAGTCCAAAAAGCACTCCTTTGGGATGTCCTTCAGCGCTCTCGTCGTATTCTCTTTTGTGTCATTGATGGAGTCAAATCGAGTCCCTTTCATTGGAGATTTCATCTTTGGGAACAGCCAGAAATCGCAAGGAGCTAAGTCTGGACTGTATGAAGGATGTGGAACCAGAGGAATACCGTGCTTTGCCAAAAACTGTTGCACAAGACAGGAGGAATGAGCCGGAGCGTTGGCACAAATTTCGCTGCCACTCTACGGAGCCCGAGTTTTTCAGTTAAAATTTCCGCAACGACGGTCTTCGGGATATTTAGCTGCTTTTCCAGTTCCCGCATGGTTAACCGACTATCTTGGGCAATAGCTTCCCGAACTTTTTCCACATTATCGGGAGAATTCGTCGACGAAGGTCTCCCGGACCGCGGATCACTAGCAACTGTTTCACGACCCGATTTAAAACGATCATACCACTCATAAATATTGCTCTTGCTCATAGAATCAGTACCAAAAGCTTTCCGAATCATTTCCATGGTCTCCTTGGCAGTTTTTTCTAGATTAAAGTAAAATTTAATACAAATTCTCTGATCTTCACGCTCGGTCATTTCACGAAAGAAAAAAAACGCGACGATAGCACTTGACACACACACTTTGATCAGTTGATTGCAATCGACTGATTAAAGGTGTGAAAGCCCGATTGTGTGGCTGCATTGGAGAGGACATGGGCAAAGTCTAACCCAAGTTTCAGCTCATTATATGCATTACATTCCGAGATAATCAAAAAGTCCTGATACTTTCCGGACAGACCACGTATGTGGCGTATGAGAAAATGATACAGAAAATAAAAATTGATCCATGGGGGGTTTTTTTTTAAAAAAAATATTTATTTGCATGTGTTTTTTTTCCTTTCTGAAGTTTTTGTTTCTAGATTATCATCATTTTAGCTAATGCTACATTTTTGCACATTTGCTGAAAATAACAAGCACGACAAATAAATTTGATTACCTGAAAGGAATGCTTAAACTATCGCTTTAAAAAAAAAAAAAAAAAAAAAAAAAAAAAAAAAAAAAAAAAAAAAAAAAAAAAAAAAAANATGTGAGGTAACTTGTAACACACCGGTTCACAGGTTGACATGCCACGTTAGTCAGAGCAGTTCACTCGAGTTAGGTTCCAACCTAAGAATACAACTATATCAACTTTGGTGTGTTGCACAGTATCACTCGCGATTGAAGGCGTTTTATATTCGTCCGATCGTGACTGCGGAGAGTAGGATCTTGCTGAGTTGACTTGGAGCGCTGTTGAACTGCATACGCCAAACACTCCCCCCCCCCCCCCCCCAGNTCCTCAGCCCCCCTTACCCCCTATTCCCCCTCCCCTCCCCCACCCTCGGAGTCCCTAAAACATCGATGGCTAACGAACAATATAGCCTATCGGTATACAAACGATTTTGCAGAACGGAGAGGAAACTTCGCCATTTTTGTAGTTTTAAGGTTGGATTTGCAATTTTTCATATATTGCAGCGTCATTGAAGTGCTCTCCTACAGAATTGGAAACAACTAAAATCATCAGCTTGCATATTTTATACTGTAGAATGCAACAAAGTTGCTAACTCATTGTTGCCAAATTTTCAGTTAGGTGGTGTTTTTCGTTTACCCTTGATGTATTGTTGCGCTTTTTGTGCTCATCGCTCGTGATTTTCGAGTCCTCTTGCAAAATTACGCGAGAGACCCATTCTGCCGTGCTGCGGAAAAACGCCGTATGAACCCTCAGGCGTTGCCAAATATCCTTTGATAAAACACGGATTTACTGGTAAACATATGAATATTATTCTTCCAATTTTGCATATAATTTTGCTCGCAATTTCACCTAAAGTTCCTGAAAATTTCTGGGGAGAATATTCATAACTGGCCTCAAAAATAAACATTTTATCGAATGAAATTTTGCAAATCTCGAATGTTTGTACGGCGCACAGTTGATCGAGTGAATAGGAGAGGACGGACAAAATCTAGCAACTTTAAACGCTTAAAACTCAGTTTACACAAAACTTTGAGGTTCTAAAAATGGTTCCATTGGTTTCCTCGTGGTATCCCCTGTCAAAACCACCCCTTAGAATTTAAAATGTGATCAAATAAACATCAAAATTTGCCCGACCTCTCTAATCAACTCGATCTACTGTGTAGCGTGCTTCCTCAGCACGGCAGAATTGACTAAAGTCCCTTTATACTGAGAGTCAAGACAACCCCCTCATGGAGTCACTAACGGGAATAAAGATTACACAAATTGGCAGTCTTCCGTAATCTTTGATCTGCTCATTCTCAAATTCTTTTCTCCGTTCCTTCTCTCATTCCGTTTGTTCCTTATCGAACCCGTTATTCCCCGGACCATTCTACATTATAATCTTTGCAATCGGTAAAAATGTAATCTTTATTCCCGTTTGTGACACTGTGAAGGCCTAAAATACGGGAACTAAGCAGAAATGGATTCACATTGTCTTGACTCGCAGTATAAAGGGACTCTAAAAAATAACACTAATTGACAGTTTTTCGTAATCTTCGATCGGCTCATTCTCAAATTCCTTTTTCCGTCCCTCCTCTCATTTCCTTCTCATTTCGTTTTTTCCTTGGCGAACCCGTAATTTCCTGGTCCATTCCAGGTTATAATCTTTGCAATCGGTGAAAATGTAATCTTTATTCCCCTTTATGACACTGTGAAGGCCTAAAATACGGGAACCAATCAGAAATGGATTCACATTGTCTTGACTCTCAGTATAAAGGGACTCGAGAATTGACTTTTGCCCCGCACGCTTATGTTGGTTGGATAGGTCACGCGGGGTCCCCAAGACATTCCGTCTTCGACAACTTAGCTCCGCCCGACTGGGAGCGATCGCTCTACGCCGGGAATGTCAGCAGGGATTCCTTCGTAAATTGTTTACACAGACGGAGAATTAAGAGACGGAGGGACCGGCGGGCCGGAGGGGGGCGACGGGGGAGATTGAAATCAATTACCGTTATATCCGAGCGTTTCAGCGCAGCATCCCCGAGCGCGGTGCACCGGATTAATTGAAGTCCGATCGTTCTCGAGTGACTTTCGAAAGTGACCGGGGTATCCGCGACCGTTCGTGTGATGACGATACAGGGTGGAGAATTTGAGGGTCAAGGGAGAAGGATGTAGAATATCCGGAATGTTTCGTCATGTGCCGAAACGAAAATGGAGATGTTGCTTGTGTGAGGAATTTGCGATTTGACTGTTGATTCTTATGTAAAAGTTCGCGAGGAACACGATGATGCCACTGGTTTTCTCTGAAATTAACTTCCAAGCTCGAAAAAAGCTCTCAAGTTGCGGCAAAAATGGAGGGGATATCCCACGCTATCCTGAGTATGTCCACCTCTACAGCAAGACGAACTCACCATGCAAAGATAGGGAGCAAATACATTAGCAGGGTTGCCACTTTATTTGGGGACTCTAAAACTGAAAACACGATATCACTGCTAATGTATTTGCTCCCTATCTTTGCATGGAGAGTTTGTCTTGATGGAGAGGTGGACTCTCAGGATAGCGTGGGATATCCCCTCCATTTTTGCCTCAACTTGAGAGCTTTTTTTGAGCTTGGGAGTTGATTTCAGAAAAAACCAGTGGCACCATTGTGTATCTCGCGAACTTTTACATAAAAACCAGTTGTCAAATCGCAAATTCCTCATACATGCAACATCTCCATTCTAGTCGGATGTGATACTGTAGCGAAAAGGGAGGGCAGGGTAGGGTGCACACTCATTGGAAAATTTGCTTTCGCCAGAGTCCTTGAAAAATTAAGTCCACAGTGTTCCTTACAGCGGACCTGTTGCAAATTCCAGCTAAAGCAAAAAGAAGAGTTCCGAATGGAACACAGCTCAAGATTCACACAAACTGCATCGGGAGAGTCTGAAATACACTCACACGAATAAAATTCCGACTCGTCACTTTTCTTTCAGTTGGCCTGGAGTCGGTCACATTGAAAATTCTGTAGCAACCTAGAAGGCAAGCATTAGATGGTACGACTTTCTCGCAAAATGTTCATATGTGCCGCGCAGTGGAGTGGCGAGGTTTGCGATGTATCGACTGATCTGTCATTCAAACCTGCAGAAAAGGATCGATGAACAGAATGCTTGCAACGAACACCTCAATAATCGATTCTTTATCATAACTTCAAATGGTGAAAATCGATAATCGATCATTCACACCTCACCTGGTGCCGTAGTTCCGCCTTTAAAGTTAGGAATGTATTTCAGACTTTTCCGATGCGCTCATAGTGATTTTTTAGCCATTTTCTTCGAGAGCTAACTATTAGCTTTGTTTTTGCTGAAGGTTGCAAGAGGCCCATTTATAGAAATAAATGACGTTAGCTTAATTTTCACCCTATTTTGGTGCCTGATTGCAGACAAATCGTTTACGTTCGAATTGAAGGTGGAGCGTGGGTTCACGTTGCTGCTCCAGATGTCCAACAACCCGGAAGCGCTGGGGTTCATCCTCCGCGGGCTGCTCAGCTACATGTCCACCATCCTGAGGCTTCTCCAGAGGCAGAACGGCGCCGAACTCCACCGCTTCATGGCTGCTCTCGTCCATAACTTGCTCAAGGTAAGCCACACCGCAGTTGCCAGATAGTGCTGAAAATTTGCACTATCCCTCATTTAAATATGAGTAAAATATCTATATTTAATGGACCACTAGGCAAGGTACAAATTTCAGCATTCTGATACATGTTTCTGAATCAAAATTTCACGTAAAACGCGGTGCGCACACCAAAAATTACCGAAATCAACTCCTTACAAAGATATTTAATGATTGCTTATGCGTGAATTCAAACCACCCGCTCATAAAAACTCAATGCTCTACGTGATTCACATCGCGCGCTAAACGTTATCATGACAGTCACTGCGATATAAAAATCTGGCAACCTCAGTCTTGACGCTTTGGCTCAGCTATAGCAAATTGCTAATAGTTTGAACAACACATGGTGGGAAATGAACCTTGTCCGATCGAGAAGCTCGCTGAAACCGTTGTAGTGCGCGATTTGACTCACGTAGAGCTTTGAGTATCTTGTGAGCGGGCAGTTCAAATTACTCGTAACCAATGTGAGATAAAAACGTTAATATCTTCGTTAGGAGTTGGTTTCAGTAATTTTTTTGGTGTGAAGCGTGTTTTACGTGAAATTCTGGCCAAGAAACATGTATCAGATTGCTTAAATTCGTATCTTGTCTAGTGGTCCATTGCACAATCTGGCAACTTTGAATCACACTTAAAACAGCACGGAGGAAAAGAACCTCGGTGCTCTGAACTTGTAAGTTCAGAAAGTGCATGTGCTTGTAAGCATCTCCTAGAATCCCCTCAAATGAAATCAGTCTGCACTAAAGGGATGACCTAATTTTAGTAAATGACGTTGCAACTAAAGTTGCTAATTATTGGAGCGCTCAGATCTAATTTTTATCTAATTTTTCAACACATTTTATTACGAGTATGTTGTAAGTCTGTCACTCCGGACACGGAAGAAGAAGCATGTGCTTTGGGGCCGATCATGAAATGCGTAACACTTAGGGAGGGGGCAGAGCTAAAAACAGGGAAATGTCAGGAACCTAGTAGAAGTCAGGGAAAACCTGAAAATGTAAGAGAAAATGACGAAAATGTCGGAGAAAAATCGTTAAGTCGTTTTTATTCGCTTTCTTGAATGGGTAACGTTTCGAACAACACATTTTACCCGAAAACAATTTCTGTTTATATCTTCTTATCAATCTGGCATTTGTTCAATTGTCAGGAGACTCCTCTAAAATGTGTCTGGGAAATGTCACGGAATGTAATTGTCTAAATTCTGTGGCAACTCTGAAAGAATCGTTGCTCTCACAATGCTTTCAATTTTGGGCGCCAGGTCCTATTTCCTATTTTAGTCGTTGTCACGATGTTGCTTTTGCGGTAAATTATTTCGATCCCTGTAACAGTGCCGTTAGGGTCAGCATTGATTTATAATTTTCATAACAAATGTAACATTAAAACTACAAGCGGAAAAAAAGTTAGGGCCCAGAATCTACCATGAGGGCTGTAAGAGTGACTCTTTCTTTTTTTCTATGAAGGGGGTTTAAGCCTGCGTTGCAGAAAGTCGCTAAATTTTCAACATAGCGCGGGGTCGAACAAATTCATGGACCATGAGTTCATGAAGATATTCTCGCTACTCGAGAGAAAGGTGAATGGAGAAGGTGAATGAAGAGATAGAGCAAAATAGAAGCTCTTAAGCTGACCATTCTGGACGTGACAGCTGGCTTCCTAGATTCTCCAAGATGCCAAACAGTGTCGCAGATTGTCCCAAGAAAATCTCCTATTTTTCTCGAAAAGCTCTGTTGGGTGCGGGAAAATATTGACGAATTGGCGGCAATCGGCTCTTCAGAGAGCTCCGTGCAAAAAATTGGGTGCGGGAATGCAGAAGGAGATATTACTGTCAAGAAAACGCACCGCCCAACCGCGTTCGAACGCAGGTCAGCCTGGGAAAATTTACGAGGGGTACAAAGAAGAGGGTTTTTTTTCTCAATTATTCAATTTCCGTTGTAAATTGAATCAAACGCTCCAGAATTGACGGGAATCTTTCGAAATTAAATTTCTTATAGACCGATTCGCATCTTTGTTCATAGTGCGCACTTTTAAAAGCATGAATTATTGATGAAATTTTTCCCTACGGCTGTTACTTACGACTCAGAAATCAATTTCTGTTTGAAATTTGTGAAGGAAAAATTACGGGTCCAATAAAGTCTGTTGCCCACACCCTCTTTTATTAAAAGATTTCCTTAGATGATCTCTCAATGATTTTACTTCCTGAAATGTTTTCTACTCAGTCCATTTATTTCCTGGCTTCTGCGTCAATCTCATGCTCCATTTCCTCTGCTTAATTTTGTTCAAACTCGTCATTTTTTCAACGGTAGTCCGTGAAATTGAGGTTAAAATTATATTTAACAGAGGAATCAAAGGTTCTGCTTTTCCTCCCGTCTTTCCAATACATTATTCTTCTTTCTAGTCTCCCATAAACTTTTGAACATTTATCCTCGTATTTAAACGGATTAAACCAAAAGTATCCTTACTGCAAACAATAGTAAGGTCTGCGAAAACATCAGCTTTCCACGTACCGCCCTTCGAAAATCGCACAATTTTATACGCAATTTAATCTAAAATATCTGAAAATTTCAAGGAAACTCATGCACGAATGTGTCTCAAAAGTACATGTTTTAAAAAGGGAAATTTGGCAACTCTCGAAACTTCATACGGCGCACAACGGAACGAGTCAATCGGAGAAGTCGGACACAATTTGGAAACTTTAAGGGATCGTAACTCTATTAATACAAAACTTGGAGGTCTTAAAAGTGGCCCTATTGGTTTTTTCGTAAAATTTACTTTAGACAGCGCCCTTCAAATTTTAAAAGTTCACGAAATCAGGGCCGGATTCACCTACTTACCGCCCGTGGGCCGCCCTTTTTTTCCGCCCCCTTCTCATTCGTTTTGAAACATCAATGAAAACCATCAAGTGAACTTGCAGCGGGGAGGGGTGCATAAGACGCGTTTACTCGTGTTGGGCACATTTTCTGCGAAGTACTGTCAACATTACCAGCAAATGTTCACTCACAAGTTCCGTGAACCTATCTCTGTGTGAACAAGGTTTTCTATTTATAAGAAATGAACGAAAAAATTATGAAAGAACAAACTGACCGCACTGTGTTTGACGCAATGCGTAAAGCATTCCCACAGTCAAATAGACGCCGTGCGTTTTTCTGAACGCACTGTGTTTGGCGTAATGCGTGAAGTATTCATGCAGACTTGTAGGCGCTATGCGCTTCACGCCGACCGCTGCTGACCGCACTGCGTTTAACGCAATGCGTGAAGTATTCACGAAGTCTTGTAGGCGCTATGCGATTCATACCGCGCCGCTCCGTTCCAGGTTAAATTGCATGTTTTGTTTCTCTCTTTACTCGAAAGGTATTGTCTCTTGTATCACCGAGAGACGACAAAATTAGTAATTACTTTACTTTTACCCTCAGGAAATGAGAGATTCTGTCGCCTTTTCTCGTTTGTAATTTATTCTCTGAATCCGATTTTTCCCTCTCTTTTTTTGATACCTACATTTAAAAAGAATTGCAAAATTTGCCGCCCCCATAATTTGCCGCCATGGGCCGCGGCCCACGTGGCCATCCCCTTAATCCGGTCCTGCACGAAATGAGCATCTACTTTTGCAATTTCAGTAAAAATTTCGTGTCCGACCTCTCCAATTGACTCGATCCACTGTGCGGCGTTCTTCCTTAGCACGGCAGCATCGGTAATGGGTCACTAAACCATGAACGAATTTTGACTATAGTTATAGACTATATACTTATAGTGTAGACTAATAGTTTTCTGAAGGAAAATGACGCGTATAACACGATGCGAACATTAAAAACGCGAGCAAGTAACTCAATAACCGAGAAATGCGCAGTTCAAATCGCTCATCTTGTACGCAAATTTAAAACGCCCCGGTTTCGCGCCGCGCCGAATGATGTCATCCGGCACCAATCAGAAGCGGGCACAGGTTTCCACGACGTCAGTCAAATGGATAGCATTTTGCAATTCGGAACTATAGGCAGAATGGTAGGTTTTCAGGAGAGCAACTTTTGCAAAAACCATTGGCGTTTTTCATCAAAACGATCAATGTTGCGGTTTGATGGTTCATTTTATAGCTATGGAGTTCCTTTAACACCCTGTGTTGACAGATTCGTCAAAAACATCACACTGTTGCCAATAATTACAAAAAAAGGCTATAGTTCCTTATTGCAAAATGAAGAATCCGGGGAAGCTCATTTTGAAATTAGGAACTATAGATTGTTTTAGCACTGACTGCATAGGGGAGACGACCCTGGTGTCACTATTACAAACTGGAGGGTTAACCCCAACAGAGAAAACACCCCTTCCTTCCATCATACGAGGAAGGGGGGAGGTGCATTGTCCCTGCGGAAAGATATTCTACAAAAAACAGGTTGTGCCAAAAATATGGATACCTACCGACTTGCTAATATTTCGAGAATGGTGGCAAATATTAACATGTAATTTGGACGGGAGGGTTTATAGATTTGATTGACATGAATCGATCAAAAAATTAAAGCATGAATCGATCAACACCGACTCGATCGACAAATTATTGAAAAACCGGTGTCATGATTCCGACATGACCGACATGAATCGATCGAAAAGTTAGAACATGAACCGATTGACGTGATTTGATCGGCACTGATTCGATTGACGACCGTGAATCGATCAAAAACCAGCGAATCGATCCGCAAATCCGTGACTCGATTGACAACCCCGTGATTCGTTCGAAAAATCCGTGAATTGATCGATAAACCCTTGAATAGGTCAACAAACCCGTGAATCGTGAAATTTTGAAAATTCGAAAATCCAAGATTAAGGATGTGGCCTATAATGCTATCTCGGCTCCTGTTCGATCGATCATGCTGATTTTTGTCATCCGGGGGGTATTTTTGGACGGGAAACTCGAATTTCTGGTCAAATTTTGAAAATTCAAAAATCCAAGATGGCGGATGTGACCTAAAATGCTATCTCGGCTCCTGTTCGATCGATCTTGCTGATTTTTGATATCCGGGGGTATTTTTGGACGGGAAACTCGAATTTCTGGTCAAATTTTGAAAATTCAAAAATCCAAGATGGCGGATGTGGTCTAAAATGCTATCCCGGCTCGTGCTCCCTCTATCGCGGTGAATCTTGGTACCAGGTAGTATTTTTGGATGGGAAACTCGAATTTCTGATCGAATTTTGAAAATTCGAAAATCCAAGATGGTGGATGTGGCCGGAAATGACCTTACTTGAGTAAGTATCCCCTGGGGGATCTTTCATTCCTCAGACACACGTTTAAAGGGGAGCTCAGAAGACGCAACCTCAAACTTGTTCTTCGTGGATTGAAATGCGAAAAATATCGGAGAAATTATTTGTGGCTTATGCGTAGTAAATACTTCAAAAAACGCAAAAATCAAAAATCACTGAACAAGCTCAATGTCAAAATTTGAAAAATTTCAATTTTTCGAAACTCGGCTAGGAATTTGAGTTTCCCGGCCAAAAATACCCCCTATACAACCAAGATTCACCACGATAGGCCGAGCAGCCCGATATAGCATTTTAGGCCACATCCGCCATCTCGGATTTTCAAATTTTCAAAATTCGACCAGAAATTCAAGTTTCCCGTCCAAAATCCCTAATAGCACAGTTACACAATGGAATGTTTTTAAAATGTTTCAAATTATGTCAATCTTGGATCAGTCATTGACATATGTTTCCAACAAATTTTCAAAACGAATACATGAAATAGGCAAGATGGCCGTGTCTTTGAAACGTATTGAAAACAAATCGAAAATGTTTCTAATTGCGGTCATTCAAACTTTTTTAAAAATAAGTTGGAAACGTTTCAAACTTATTTCAAAAAGGCATAAATAACCCACCCAAAAAATGTGTAAGAATTGTGTCAGCTATGTGTTGTCAATATATTGCAGTCCGTTCAATAAACTATATCAGAAAGGTTTCAAAACCATTGCCACAGCTAAGCCTATGATTGAAACATATTTACGGAACATTTCTGCCACAATTTATATGAAAATCAATGAACCTTTATTGACATCTATAGGAAAAAATTTGTAATTGTGTCAATTTTTTTTTTAACGACCCAGGCACAGATTCATATTAGATTTGTGTACGATATGTTGGGAAAGGAGATCAACTAAATATTTTGGAAACATTTCTAAAACATATTTAAAACGTTGCTGCAGAAATTCTTGGAAGTTCGAAGTTTCTGAGAAATAAACCTGACATATTTCTGACACAATTTAGCAACGTTTCCAAGATCCTTTAAAAACATGTTTCAGAAACAACTGGCAGATATTTCGTATTTTTAATCTGATAAGGTACAGCTATATGTTGAATCTATGTATGAAACGTGACGGAATGGTATTTGAAACGCCTTCAGATTTTCGTGTACGAATTTCCCTCATTCCTCTCCAGTTGAAATACTCGTATCACTCTCATTTAATTGATCCGCGGCGATCGTACGTCATAACCATTTATAAAATTAATTTAAACGCATAAGGGTAAGGAAATTTATTTCAGAAATGTGTCAGGAATATATCAGTTAAACAAAACAGTGCCTTGATTGTCATTAAAACCTGGTGAACACAAGTTGAAAACATTTCTCAGACCTTTCTAAAAAATTTCCTAGATTAAACTGAACCCACCAGAGAGCGTTGACGTTTCATTTTCCAATTTTACCAAATTTTGGTTTATTTTTTTGTCTCAAGGTTTACTTTTTGGCTATTTAATTATGCAGAGTTAAAAATAGTTTT
>NW_017547276.1:306773-321391 GCF_001854935.1 Bemisia tabaci | reverse complement strand
AAATAAACTTTTTACACGCTTTGGAAAATCTCAGAAGTTCGCGGTAGTCACTTTTCGGTAAGGAACTAAGGGACTCGGTTATTGTATCGAGTGGGGGGTCGAAACGATCGCAAAGGCGGTATACTACGTATACGCGCCAAAAAAAATCGAAAATTTGACCACAGTTCCTTATTGCATAAAGCTGTCCAAATATCTATCTACTCTTCGTATATGAGAACAATACTAAAGTCGAAATTATATCTTTTGAATTCAAGACTAGAATCTCATTCATATGTTAGCTGTAATAAACAAGCAACAATTCCACAATGAAATACGATTTATTTTAACAAACATCAGAGGAAAATGAGAGAAGACTGTGATATGACTACCGCAGTTCATCAACACCGTCAGTTTCCGGCCATTCGGGTGCGTTTGAAATGTCTTGCAGTTTTTAGATTTTTCAAAAGCGGGTTTCTCCACGATTTCGGCTCCATAAAAATGCGGACAAATCACCACGTTATCTACTCCATTGTACTTTCAGAATATTCAATAAAATAAACAAGGCTTAGTGGTCCATTGACTCGATCCACTGTAGCATTGGTGATTATAATTTTACTTTGATATTGTAATTTCTGGTTGTTACAGACGGCGGTGGCGATGCAAGACCTGCCGGAGGAGCCGCGGGCGCCCGAGCTGAGCCTGGACGTGGGCGAGGCGACCTCCTCGGGGCCGCGGACGGCGGAGGCGGAGGAGGCGGAAGAGACGGAGGGCTCGCGGGGCTGGAGGCGGAAGGAGCTGGCGGCGGCGTTGTGCCTCGTGCTCCGCGTGTGCCTGTCGCTCATCCAGGGGGCCCACGACCTCCAGTACACGGCCATGATCACCATCAACAAGGTCCTCGACGTCTGCATCGTCCACTCGCTCACCCACGTCAAGGTCCGCACCGCTTCAGCCCTCCTCCACCCCTGCCTAGAGACGTGAGTATATTTGCGTATCTTCCTCTTCTTCTCCTTCCTCTTCATCTTGTTCTGGTCCGTCTCCTTCATCTTCTTGTTCTTGTATTTCTTGTTCTTGTTTTTTCTATTTTTCTTTAACTTCTCTACTTCTCCTCTGCTCTAACCTGTTCTTCCTCTCCTCCTACACCCCTTCGTTTCCTTTTCTTTTTTCTGTCCTTCTATTTTCCCTTGATTCATTTCTCCATCTCCTCTCCTTCCTGTCTTATCGTTGATTTACTCTTTTTTCGATACCGCTCATTATTTTTGCTCTCCTCCTCTCTCTTGTTTTCCTCCTTATTCTTATCCTTCTCCTTCTTCTTGTCCCTCTTCTTCTTCACCTTTTTGTTCTTCTCCCTCTTCTTCGAGTCCTTCTCCTTCTTTTTCTAGTCCTTCTCCTACTTCTTATTGCTCCTTCTTCTCCTTCTTCTTCTTCTTGTTATGTGTGCTTAAAGTAGACGTAATTACCAATAAAACAAGACCAAGAACAACTCTCTAGCTTAAAAAATGACAGAGATACAAGGTTTTGAAAATGACATGTAGTAGCGTGACCGCCTCCAGGATTTTTAGCTACAAATAGGTTTGTTAAGATAAAAAAGTTAAAAGAGAATTGAGTGTTTTTAGTGAAAAAACTTACAAAATCTTACGGAAATTGACGAACTTCAAGCTTTTTCATTGGATGACCCGGCTGACTCAACATTCGGCTGTTTTTCGAAGTATTTTCCACCACTTTGAACACAAAGCTTCAGCCGTTCTGCCCACTTCACGAGGATCGTCTTTTAGAAGTCTCCTTGACGGAGGATTTTGAAGAATTTTTGAACAGGGATTTTGATCTCGGCTATGGAATGACTCTTTGCTGAGTTAATTAAATCTCTGAGAGGCACACGGTTTGATTCCATAGCTTTAATCAAAACCGCTGTTCAAAAATTCCTCAAAATCCTCTGTCAAGGAGACTTCGAAAAGACGATCCTCGTGAAGTGGGCAGAACGGCTGAAGCTTTGCGTTCAAAGTGGTGAAAAATACTTTGAGAAACATCCGAATGTTGAGTCAGCCGTGTCATCTGATGAAAAAGCTTAAAGTTCGTCAATTTTCGTAAGATTTTGTAAGTTTTTTCACTAAAAACACTAAATTAAACTTTTTTTCTCGATAAACATATTTGTAGCAAAAAATCCTGGAGGCGGTCACGCTACATGTCATTTTTAAAACCTTGTAACCTCTGTCAATTTTTAAAGTAGAGAGTTGTTCGTGGTCTTCTTTTATTGGTAATTACGTCTACTTTAAGCACACACAAACCGCAAATCGAAAGCAACTTTCATTGACTCAAAACCCGTAAATGTGCAAAACTTTTTGAACACCCTACGTATGTACCGAAAAATAGATAGGTAACAAAATAACCACCATAACCTTATCCACCCTCAAAAACTCGTGATAGGTCGAAGGAAACTTGGCAACGTCCAAAGGCTCATACGGCGTTATTCCTTATCACGGCTGTATAAGGATTGCTTCATGATACCGGAAGATCCTTGCTCTATTTGCCAACAAGGAGTCACGGCGGGCGCGGGCGCCTCCACTCGAAAATCCATTACGGGGGTCAAACTACCCCGATAACTGGAGCTCCCTCCCGCGAGCCGCCCGCTTGGCGGGGACTGGGAAGTTTTGACAGGAACATGAGAATTAGGGGGCGCCCGGATATCGCTTCCGCTGTTTTAAACGCTTTGAGCTCAGGTGCTAATTCGCCTCGTCATCCGACCGCCAGCCCCCCTCCTCCTCCCCCTCCGGCTGCCCCTCACCCTGGTGATTTCCCATCCAGGGTCACGGGGTTCATTATCCCGAGTTTATCGGTCCTTTGTTTGAGATTCATCTATAGCGGGAGTGAACAAACATCGAAGTATCAAAAAATATTGATAAAATACCGTTTGCATTTTTAGTTTTTAGAATAAATAGATCGGAGGGTATGGATTTGATCGATATAAATGGATCGAAAAACAGGGGCGGATCCAGGGAGGCGATGGCGGGATCGCCCCCCCCCCCCATGGAAAAGGATCGATAAACAGGGTGTTCGCAACGAATATCTTAATAATCGATTCTTTATCATAGCTTCAAATGAAGAAACATCGATAGTCGATCATTCGCGCTTCGCCATTGCATTGCATTCTCTTCGAAACGAGACGTTATTCGGAGCGCGTACTTCCAGTCAGCATAACCCGCCGCCGTTAACGGTAGGCAATCCGCAACACAGGCTCTCACACGAGAGGAATCGGCTCGACGAAACAAATAGAAATGAAACACCTGTAGATTTGTAAACTTGGAGCGGTGAGTGCTCAAATTGCGACTTTAAGATACGCGGCACTCGCGCGAGATTACCCGCCCGATTTCGCTTACGACAAATTGATATTAAATTCTCTCGCACATTTATACAACTTGTAAACAGATTTGCGAAAGCGCTTGACGAAAGCTCTCAGACCATTTGCGGCTTCCGTATCAAGTTTACATTTTAAGTTCGCATACTACCGTCCGCGCTTGTCGGATCTCACCAGTTTGCCTTGTTGCGGTTCTCCTAATTTGATGCGTTTCCGCCGCGAGGATTACAATTAGTAAGAGAGGAAAAATTGCATTATTCCACGCTATAAACATTTTCACTTTTACCGAAAAACGATTCGAACCGCGATACTAATTCGCTGTTAATATTTAGTGTTTATGAAGGCAACTCCCGAACAATTTCTGACAAATAATTTTAATTCAAAAACTTTAATTTTTCTTAAACTTGATGCTCCTTCCCTCGTAAGACCCGACAAGGCACACTCTGGGAACCCCTCTCCTTCCACGTTGGATGCAACTTACCAATGAGGAGTGAATAATCGATTATCGATACTTCTCCAGTTGAAGCTTTATGGTAAAAAATCGATTATCAAGGCGTTTGTTGCGAACACCCTGCTTATCGGTCCTTTTCCATAGGTTTAAATGGCAGATCAATCGATGTATCGCAAAGGCACGCCTCGCCGCTGTGTCTTACCCATCGCTCGAAGAGTCCTTCAGTGGATGTGCACTGGAAAAAAAAACACATTAGATCTAGAGTCCAGACTCTTAAAAACATCGACAAGAAAAAATATTATTGATTCAATCAGATTTAAGCTTAAATCAAGAACCAAGCATCTTAATTTGAGCGGATTTCCTTTTGATTTAAGCTTAAATCTGATTGAATCAAGAGTCCTTTTTCTTGACAATGTTTTCAAGAGTCTGGACTCTAGATCCAATGTGTTTTTTTCCCATTGTGCAAAAAATAATTTTAAGGGGAAAGAAAGGATGAAGCGGACCAACGGAGTAGCCAGAAGTTATTTATAAGGAAGAAAATCAATGACCAATGATTTCTTATGGACCCCCCCCCCCCCCCAAAGAACAATCCTAAAACGTCAAAAATGGCTCTTTAAAAAGAAAATCGGGTGTGAATAGCGCAAAACCGCCATGAGCATTTGTTTAATTCCAGAGGGTGCATATTCCGTTCTAATTTCATTTTTGGCTCTAATTGAGCGGCAGAATCCCTCAAATTTAATAAACGTCCGAAAGCTTCCGTCTCCCATTATTCAGCAAACCTCAAAGGGAGTTTTTAAAAACGCATCACTGCAAAAGCAGCGTAATGGACGATACGTTGTTTAATTAAACTCCCTTTGTCGATGGATTCTCTCTGGTCGGCGACGTCCGACCGATCAAACTTTGAAACTTGACCCCCCCCGCTATTTTAAACTCATCAAAAGCCTCGCGGTGGCGCGAGTTGGGGAAAGTTCGCGAGCGCCACCGCGCATTTTTAAATCGTTACATCTCGATCTTGTCCTTAAGTTTAGGTTTTTTTTTATTATATTTATATTCATTTATTTTTATTTTTTTTCACCTCCCCGAGTTTGTGCTTCGACAGGAGCGCGGAATAAAGCCGCAGGAAAGTTGGCGCAACCCGCAACTTCGGACTTTTAATGAAGCGAGGAATCCTGTGATTACAGTTCATTTCAAAGTTTTTTTCCCCAAGTTAATATAGTAGAAAGTAAAAAAAATGAAAAGTCGGCGGGAAGTTGGGCGCGATTTGTCAGGTCTCGCCGGAAAACCGGGCTTTTGCCGGAAATTACCGGAGTTTGTGAAGAACTTCGTCAACCGTGTTTGCCCTAATTAAATTCTCCTCATATTTGAGCTTTTTAATAAACAAATGTTGGCTTTCCAGCAGCGGTCAGATGAGCTTCGTATGCGTTTTTTTTTCTTCTTTTTTTAAATTGCAGAACCTAGGACCCGTGGTCATCTTTCATGCCCACTCTGTAAAAGTATTCGATATTGACTATTATTAATGCGGGAACTAGATAAAATCCGACTGATATTGAAGAAATTTTCTCTATATTCACAGCGTCATAGCTTTCTTTCCAGCTGTATTGTTTGCACGTTGGCAACACTGCTTTTCCTCCTTTTAATCCCTTAAAAATATCGATTTTAGGTGAGGAGAGCTGCCTCATCGAGAATAGATTGTCTCGCTTACATTTAAATTGAGGAAAAGCATTGATGCCAAATTTCAAGAATCGCCACTTCTTTCCAGTGATGTTCCTCATACCTTGAACGTTTGATTCGTCACTATCAGTTCTCTGATCCCTTCAATTTTTATTCCTTGTCGCAGGTCGTTCTAGCGCCTTACTGGGCTAATTCTCATGACTTATGTGGCTATTGACTTTGTGATAGTCCCTACATGATATTCGGCATTTGGAACTTACCTCGGGGGCCCCCGAGACGGAACTTAGGGGGCACGAAGCACCCTCTGGGCAGTGCTGCCATTTTATTTTACCAAAGTTGCGGGGTTCCCGAAATGAAATCCGATTTCCTAAAGTTCCCAGAAAAATTCCGATTTTTCAAAAGCTCCAGAGAAAAAATCTGAAATGCGCCCAGATTTACTTTGCGAAGATCGACTTTGATAAAATAATTATCAAATTTGATGAAAAAAAATCGGTTAAACTAACAAAAAACCCCGAATTCCGGGAAAATTTCAAAAAGACTCCGGAAAAAGTTCCGATCATTCGAAAAGTTCCGAAATTTGGGCGAGGGTGTCTAGAAGTCCGGAATTTCCGGAAAGCTTTGAAAAAGCACTGATTTTTTAAGGGCGATCCGGAAGTACTGAAAAAGTGCGGAAATTCTGCAAGAAGGTCCAGAATTTTTTTTCATTTTTGTCGCATATTTGAGCGAGGAATTCCAAATTTTGAAATTTTCCGAATTTCGTCAAATGGAGGTACTGAAAAAGTACTGAATTTTTCTGTTGAGAAGGTACTGAATTCCTTTGGAATGTACTGAAAAAGCACTGTAAAAGTACTGATTTTTGGCCAGCCTGTTCTAGTAGACGCCCTCTTGGCATTAATTCTTGGAAATTTCAGCACTGCCTCCGGGGGTTGAGCCACATTATGGTCAGAGGATGTGCCCCTAGTATTTTAATCAGTGTTCGAAACTCACACGCGCCAATGCGCCGAACGCGCCTAAGAAATCAGTCATGGTGCCTAAAAAATGAAGACTCTGCGCCAACGTGGCCCTTAAATATTGCCCCCCCCCCCTTGCCCCCAACAAAAAAACCTAATTTTCCTGTTTAGTGATTTTTCGAAATTTCTCCCAAGTTACAGCTACTTGTCCTGTGAATAAAACATCTTGCATCTAGCTTTTCACTGAATGCGCCGTGACATTTAGGTTAAAAGTCACTTTGGCCCCTAAAAAATCGTCAATGGCCCCCAAAAATCGAGCTTGATGAGCCACATGGCTCCTGAAACTCAAAGATGAGTTTCGAAAACTGATATTAATGTCTTTTTAAGAGGTACGATCTTAAAGGCAAGAGAGAAAGAAAGAGAATTGAATGTAATTGAATTTGTTGCAGAACGAAACAAGCGACATCGCAGGACCTGCCGCGGAACAACAAGAACCACTTCACGTGCCTGAGCACGAAGGCTGTGAAAACCGGGGCGAAACGGCTCGGCTCCGTCTGGAAGTACGCCGCTGGGGAACACCACGGCACTCAGCATCCCTCGGGGGCCCCCTCCGAGGATCGAGAGGAAAGCGTCATCGGTGAGTTGGATACATTTTAAACCAGTTTACTCGAAGCATTAGCTATGTTTCCACCATCAAAATGGGACCCCTAGTAAAAATTGGCGATAAGAGCTGCGTTTCAAAATACCATAGGAAATCTTATAGCCGGCCAAAGAAGGCTACAGAAAGTCATGTAGCTGGCTGTAGAATGCGGAGAAAATCATACGGCCGGGCTATACAAAGCGATAAAAAATTACGCAGCTGGGCTATAGCTCCTATCGCCGGGCTTTACACTTTATCGCCTGGCTGTTGCTTTTTTGCCATCGATTATAAAAGGCTATAAGAAATTGTGTAGAAATTCGTGTGCTTTGTAAATCATTAAGTTTGATACGGAACCACCTTAATATTTACAAAACACACGTTATATTTTCCTTTAATACATATTTTTTTCATCAATTAAAACGAGAATAATCCAAACAGGATGTGCAAACATTTCAAAATCACGAGTTGGATAACGCTAACTCCGCCGGATTAAATATTAGAGCCTAACACAAAACGGAGCGACGACGCACTGGCGCCTACAAACCTAACAGAGATACTTCACGCATTGCGCAACGCGTGAAGTATCCCTGTTAGGTTTGTAGGCGCCAATGCGCGTTTCGCGCTGGCTGCCTGCCTGCCGCGCCGCAGCGTGCCACGGCGCTTGAAGCAACTATTTCACACCAGAGGTATTGCACAGTGTCATACGAAACTGAAGGCGCTCTATATATTAGAAATGGCAGGCATCCATCAAAGTACGGAGCTTTCCTCGCAAAATAAATCAAGATACTACGGCCCAAAAAGAGAGCAGTGGTCGAAAAACTTACTAACAATAAGTCCTAGCACACAGCTAGTACACAGTAAAATTTGCACTTTTAGCCAAAATTTGCAATTTCATAACCGACCTTTCCCAAAAGCTCGTTCCGCCGTGCCGTGCGCGGCATCTAAACTTTATCCAATCGAAGTCGGCTCTCGCCTGCCGCAAAGTGCGAAAGCTCTTTAAGTGGTCTTTTGCGCTGTTGCCACATCTCCCGAGCCACGGAGGAGAGCATGTGTAAACGCTCGAATTTTCTGAATCGAGTTTCTTTCTTTTTTGACTAATCTAATTTCAATTAACTTTCGGCCCAGCTGAAATAAGAAAATTTGTCATGCGTACATTTTGTTATTTGCCACCAAAAGGTTTAAATCTCTTATATAAAGTTATACGATTTACCCCGCGACCCTCTGAACATCGGTCCCCGCCACGCCGTCCCAGCGCGTCCCGCGCCCTTGATGTTCGTTCGGCGGACCCCTCGCGGCCGGGTCACCGTTCTTCCCGCGGATTTTCCCGTTCCCACCCCCAGGGGGGTCGCTACGGGCCCCGGGGGTGGTTCCGTTTTTCGCCCGTCCCTCGGCCTGGCGCGCGTCTTTCCGGTCGCGCTTCCACGTGCGGTCGCGTCCCGGCTATCGGCTCCTTGTCCCTCCGGCCGTTTCGTTTTTTTGCGCTTCCGGGGGGCGCGGTGCCCCTCGGACCGTTCCGTCGACCGATTCCTTGTAACGGTCACTTCGTACCTCCCCGTTCGTCCCCCGGGCTCGGGGTTCCGGCTGCGGACGGGTCCTACTGTGCCGACGTCCGATAAGGTCGGATTTCGCATCCGGCGACCCGGGAGGGGCGCTGGGGCCCCGCGACCGTTTTCGGAAAAACCGCCACCGCTCCCGTCACGTTCGGCCCGCGGCCTGGGGTTTCGGTCAGCGGGGGCCCCCGGCCGGCCGACGTCCCGTCTTTGCTGAAGTTTCGACCCCGAACTCCCGGGGTGGGCGCGGTGCCCCTCGGACCGTTTCGTCGGTCGATTCCTTGTAACGGTCACTTCGTACCTCCCTGTTCGTCCCCCCGGCTCGTGGTTCCGTCGGCGGACGGGTCCTACGGTGCCGACGTCCGATAAGGGCGGGTATCGTGATCCGGCGATCCGGGGAGGCCCTGGTGCCCTTCGAACGTTTCTGGGAAATTCGTTTCTGCGCCCTCCTCGTCGGTCGATCGGGGCCGCGTTTTTGCCGTGCGGTCTTCATTCGTTGCGCGTTCGGCGGAGCTGGCCTTCGGCCGGCTTTGGCAGGGGGGGGGGGGGGGGGGGGGGCGCCGTGAGTCCCTCCGCGTAGGCGTCGCGGCTACTCTGATGGTCTACTCTGAAACGACGACCGGAGCTCGGTCGCCCTTTTGTTGTATACGGTACGAGCGTTTCTACGGCTACCGTCCCGATTGGTCGAGTGTTGCGGTGTTGCCGGATCTCTCTCAGCGGTCGGAGAGTTCTGTTCGTGCACATCGTGTGGAAACGGGAAATTCCGCAACTGCTCACATATGTTTTTTTTGTCATTTTATTTTTACGTTATTCATATGAAATTTCCATCCTGTTAATTTCCATCGCCAACTGTTTGGTGCTCAGTCGGGATCATCGAGGTTTCCTTTCTGCAGACTCGCCGCACTCCTCACGCGCCGAAGGATTTTCTGTCAACCCTAGCCTTTCGTGCCAAGCAGGAATCTTTTTAACTCAAACCAACTTTAACGCCCTTATTTTAAAAAAGAAAATCAATAATATTGTCACACCCCGCCAAGAAAATCATTGTTGAACAATTTCTGGCAAATTCTCATGGAATATTCACGTTAATGTTTAGGGCCAATGCGGGCGGGACCCCTAAAAATTCGATTTTAAAGTTGACATTTTGCATAGGGCTTTTTAATGGTCTATAAAGTGATTTCAGACCGGAGGGCACCAATGTTCTAAATTCGTTTTTTGATATTTGTTTTGTATGAAGCTGATTCGTCTTTGTAAATTTGAAGATTTCCGAATAGTATCTCAAGATGATGTCGAAGCCATTCACATATTCGGTAGGGATGAATTTGTATGTGAATGTTTCTATGTGATCATTCTTTTTTTATATATATGTTTTTTTCCTTTTGGAATTGCTCGGATTGCGGACGGAAATTTTTCCTTGCAGTATGGCAATGAAAACGTCCTTACGTCATTGCCGTACTTCTCTGCTTTAACATGATTTTTTGGAGTAACTATTTCTACGAATCACCTTAACTAAATAAAGTGCCAACATTTTCAACTATCGAACTATCGACTATCAAATTTCAAACTATCAAATTTCAAACTATCAAAATTTCCAACAATGACAATAATAATTATAATATACCTATAATGTAATAAAATTTACACGCTCTAATCATTTAATTTGTATTACCTTTATGTTATGTACCTACATGTTATACTATTTTTGTAATAAATTTTGCCAACATGCTTTTCAATTCATTCTGCAACATTTCATTCCCACGTGGTAATAATGATTTATAATGCCTATAATCCATTATAATGCATTATAATAGTAATGCCGCATTATAATGTCGTATAATACATCGCAACGATTCATGTCCTACTGATTATTGATTATTGTGAGATGAATTCTGTTTTCTCTGATTGTATGTTTCATACGTGCGAAGCACGTACGGGTCGCTAGTATAGAATAAAATAACATCAAATCGAATAAGAGATAGCTCAAAAGAAAACTGTAAAATTACAAGAGGTAAGTTATAACTAGATAACTGCACTATACACTGATTTGACTGTCTATACACTCTCGGAAACAATTCGCCTTATAGCAATCCTTGGCGCAGTGTGACTCTCAATCGGCACTGTCCCATATCGACCCAAAACCCTTAATTTTATAAAAATAAACCCTCGTAGATTGAATTTTATAACGTTTTAGCATAAAATGTCTGCATTATTTGAAACTTAAAAATTGACGAATAATACCTCTTCTAGCGTCATTTTGTTTTTAGTACATGGGCTATATATTTCCGCGGTGTTGCGTATTAGTGAATGGACTTAATGTTCAGGCAGGAGCGTGAAAAAACATCTCAGTGAATGTTTTGGAGAATATTTTTTCTCTCTCTCCTTTTTCCCTTCTTTTCCCCTTTTCCCCTTTTTTCACTGATCTTTTTTGGCTTGTTNGGGGGGGGGGGGGGGGGGACATGCCGCTGTGCTCCCCCTGGATCCGCTACAGTATTAACCAACCCATGTCCCAAATTCATCACTGTTCGCTCCAAGACCTTCCAGTCCGCTGTTCATGAATCATACTTCGCTTGATGTTAATCCTTCTTTTTTCTCTGTGAAGATCCTGTCCTGCCTTGGAAAATGTGCCTAATTTGTGAAATACGGGAGTTATGAGAAAGCTCTAACTGAGAAAGAATTGGCATCCTTATCGTTAAGTTAGTTCGGAGATCAAAGCTTGTTTTTACCTACTGTTGAATGATGAATTTCCGGTGAGTTTTTTGTTGAGCAAGTTTTTGCATAAAAGGAAGTTTTGCCAAACTAAAAATAACAATTTAAAAAGCGGGTTCTAAGGCTAATTTTCTTATAAATACCATCAAAACGTTTCGGTTGAAGACTCAGCTTTACTCAGTTAGATAAAAACAGTAAACAATTTTAAAAATCTAAAAATTTTTACTTGCCTTTACCTTTGAGACAAAAAAAAATTGTTATGCTGTTGTTGTTTGCCAAACTGATTGCTCAACACTTTGGTCATCAACCATAGTGACGCGAATCTGAGATTTGGGTTCTAAGCGAAACTCTTACTCCTCAGAGAGGATAGGAGTATGTAGAAGTGCAAGATCTCTAAAGTATATTGTACTTGGGCTCCTTGTGAATTAAACTTTTTTGGGAGCCGAATTGGCACCCTCGATCTGAGCTTTCATGTTAGCGTCTGGAGAACCCGCTTCATTTCTCGTGTTTTTATCGGGCCTCTAATGAAAGTTGAACGGCGCTAACGTCTCCCACCGCCGCAGATTATATTTTTCCCGCCGAAATTTTGCGCGCTCCGTTTCACCCTGTCAGGTTTGCTCCGGTAAAATCGGTTCTTAGCGGACGTTTTAGAGCCTCGTGCAAGTACGGTGTGAAATCGGTGGTGCTGCAGCAGAGGGAAGTATATATAAACGTAAGATCAATCATGAATGTTGGTATAATGCATTTTGGCGCTTTTCGGTTGAAAAAGCTGGAAATAGAGTGAAAGAATGGACGTATGTGGAATTTTAAAGCGCATTCAAAAAGTATGCACAGCTCTTACGATGACGTTTTAAGTGCTTTAAATGACAAACTAACAGACTATAGAAGATTTAAATTTTATAAATATCACCGTCTTTACTTGCATTATATTTCGAACCAACCGGATAGTTAAGTCTCAACACTGGAGTACATGTATAGAAAGAGTATAAGGACACGTCGAAATCTGGAGGTCTTAAGACCCAAAAGGCCAGCCAACCCTCTAACACAAAAAATGTTACTGCCAATCTTCAGATTCCAATATCTAACCGAGATGGCCAAGGATGTTCATTAATGAGCGTTCTTCCGTCTTAAGCAAAATGATCTAATCTATGCAAAAATTAAGTCAAATATGTGCTTTACAAACGACGGGTCGTAAAAATTGTTATAATAAATCAATCTGAATAATTTGCATTCATGGGTTGCCTGCATTTTTGGGCTCTAAAAGCTGTATGGCCTATAGCCTCAAAATTACCGACATGTCCGTTTTCTCCATAAATAGGTCCTCTACTCGAGACTAGAGATATATGTTTAAGGTCCCGCACTGAAATCTTTCTGACGGTGTAAAATTTGCTTTCAGAAGTCACCGCTCAGATTTTCTTGATGATGACTGATGCCCCAAGAGTTGAGTAATTGCTATTCTAAACCTAACATTCAAAAACTTGCCTACCGAAGTGCTCATCTCGACACTTGTCAAGCATTATTAGGAATGTGTTTTATAAGTTTTTGTTCAACAAGTCGCGCATCAATTATTGATAAGCGGGGGGAAAAACAAAAAAGTTGACTTCCAAACTTAACTTTTGCCTCACCCACTTCGATTGTCCCTATAAAATAAATTGTCTCTGATATTACGTCGTTTCCAGCACGAAGGAACGTAACTTCATTCCAAGGTTGCCAAATCGACTCGAACAATTAATTTATTTTACAAAAATGTACGTAAGCAATTTTTATCCAAGACTGGTCTGTTTTTTGCTTAAAATGTAGAGAAAAATCAGGGAATTTTTCAGTCAGAAATGCCCAAAATTCTCTTGATTAATTGGCAATTTGCGAGGGGAAATTTGGCAACATTGAAACCACACGTTCGAAACATTACGTTCTTTCGTCCAAGAGACGACGATTATTGTTTTAACTCGTGTAATATTTTGAAGCAACCGCACCATCAAATCTGAAATTTCGTATTTGCGAGAACTGATCAATTTTCAAGGGCACAAGAAAATAAATTGTCTCTGATATTAGCATCGTGACTCACGTTATTTTTTGAAGTAACCGGACCATCAAATCCGAAAACAGAACCGAGTTTTGTGTTTCCGGCAACTGATCAATTTTTCATGGTACAAGAAAATGAAGTGTCTTTGATATTAGCGTCTTAACTCACAGTTTTTGAAGCAACCGGACCATCAAATCCGGAAGTAGAACCGAAATTTGTGTTTCCGGGAACTGATCAATTTTTCAGGGTAGAGCACAAGGTATTTTAACTCTCCGACAGTTTTTAGTTATAAGTTTAACTTTTAAGTCTCCGATATTAGCGTCTTAACTCGTGTTATTTTTTGATGCAACCGCACCATCAAATCCGAAAAGAGAACCGAATTTTGTGTGTCCGGGAATGGATCCATTTTTATGGCACAAGACGACCTACTTAGAGAGCATCATTAGGTGCATTTGATTCATTGTTCAACAAGTCGCTCACCAATCATCAACCGGCGGTCAAACAACAAAAAATGTTGACTTCCAAACTTAACTTTTGCCTCATCTCCTTCGATCGTCTCTTTAAAATGAATTTACCACTATAGACAAGTTACAAATTCAAGCATTCTGATACATGATCCTTAACCAGAATTTCACGTAAAATACGATTTGCGCAATGAATAATACTGAAACCAACTCCTAACGAAGATATTAACGTTTTTATTCCACATTGGTGTTTGACAGGAATTTGTACTACCCGCTCATAGTCCGGGTTCTTATGTTCAAAAAAAGCTTCCCGTGGAACGGTAAGTGAAGCAAGTGTGGAAAATATCTTAATCTCTTCATTTCGATGCGTAAAAAAAGAATTTTGATGTTGTCAAGCTCAATTTTGCGTTTAACCCCCCAAAATCAAGATGGCGGCTAAAATGGGGGCTCGGGGGGTGAAAATTATGGAATTTGATTTTGATGTCATGATAGGGGTCAATTCTTATGTAATTTTGGTCGCAGAATCCGAATTTGAGGTCCAAAATACTCTCCGACCCAAAGGGATACCCCAAATCCAAGATGGCCGCCAAAATCTCCAAGATAGGGTCAAAACTGCGATAGGTATGTAAAACTGCCGAGTAGGGTGTCCTTGGTAGGGTTCTTTGGGTCGTAGATTTCACCTATGATGTCAAAAACTTACCACGGATCCATTGAAGCCCAAAAAAATCAAAATGGCGGCCAAAAGGGCTGCCGTTGCGGAGTGAAATATTTTGTTGAGGCAAATATCGTCGAATGAGGTGTCACTGTATAGGTTTTTTGGGTCGTAGATTCCAAAAAT